>PVJC01038194.1:0-16840 GCA_004026665.1 Murina feae | reverse complement strand
AGGAGGAACTATTTTAGGTGGTGGTGGTTGAGGGGGTGAGGAAGAGATGACTTCAGATTTGGACATGTTCAACTTGTTACAAAAGTGGGGCAATTTGCAAGTAGTTGGTAATTTGGTTTCAGGGTTCACAAGATTTGTGACTTATCAGACCAGAAGGAATGTTGGAAGTTCTGACAGAGAAGGGGATGAGAACCCCATGGGAAATGCTATAGAAAAGAGCAGGAAGGTCTGATTTAAACTTTAGGGAGTGCCCACTTTTAATAAAGTAGAAAAGGGTAGATATATAAACTGTCAGCAATAGGCCTATTGTTCATTTGCCATTCTTACATCTTATTCATTCTCTTGTTTTCTTAATTCACCCAATGAGTCCAGGATTGTATAGTATCAGGGCAGCCAGCATTAGGTGCTGCAGAAAAGTTAAGAAAAATAAGGCCTATGGGAAGAGCCAGTAGATTTTGAAATTAGGAGATTTCTTTAGAAAGTGAATGTTCCATGAAGTAAAATTGTGATGGCAGAGTAAGGAGCAGTACTATGTTCTGATGGTAACCAAGGAGAGGCAGCAGTTGTAAATTATTAATTGTAGAGACATTTAGTAGTGAAAGGTTGAAAAAATTTTAGGACAGTAGGTATAGATGATAAGTTTAAGGTGGCCTTTGTTGTTGCTGGTTTTTGTTGTTGTTTTTTTTTTAAAGAATATCAGATATCTCTGTTTGGTTATATTTAAAGGGAAAAGAGCCCTTGAGGATGTTTGAAAGTCAATAACAACAATAACAATCATTTACATAACACTTCTGTATGCCAGCCATTGATAGTAGCACTTTGTATGTATTAACTAATTTCAGTCCACATGATAACCAATAAGATAATACAGATATAGTTTGGAATTATTACTGGTGGAAGTGGAGTTCTTGGGTGGTGTGAGGGAAATAATTTCCTGAGGCCTCCATGGGAAGACGGGGTTTCATGGAAAGCTTTGTTGATGGTATAAATTAGGAGGCTTCCCCTCTAAGGCCCCATCTCTGTCCATCTCACATGGAAGAAATCCAATCTTGTCTTCAGCAGGGCCAGAATTAGGGCCATTGCCCAGAATTTCTGCTCCATACTTAAAGTAGTCCAGTCTAGCATCCTGCATGTGGAGTCTGCATGGCCAAGGGCCATGTGGCTGCTTAAAGCCACATGGCTATGGACGAGAGTTCGTGGGCGAGTGGAGTGCTAGTCACAGAACAAGAGGAAGCAAAAACAAGAGCACAAAAACGAGAGAACTCTCTGTCTGGGGATTTTAACCTTTCAAGATTAAAATTCAAGCTTGCATTGGGATCTACCCCCTAGCCAATTTATTGTCCCCCAGGCTAGCCTGACAGCAAGCACCTTCCCTACGTCACCCTGACTTCACTGTCCATCACCCTCTTTGCTTGATCCATTCCCCCAGTGGTCTTCAGGGAATGGACAGGTGGTTCCCTGGGGAGCATAAAGCTATAGCTTCCTGGTGAAGTGTCCATGTTTATATGTCTGGCCTCCTCTTTGCTCTCTTCCTGTTATTAATATTAATAAACTAGCTAATTATGACAACAACATAATTATTGACATGTGGAGTGTACCAAGGAATTAAGGTAATTACCTATTGATTTAACCGGGAAAATATAGTTTCTTAAATAAATTACAAGTAAACTGCTATATAGAATAACAGATACTAGAGATATGAGAAACTTTGCTGGTTAAATTGTTTGGATATCTTGTAGGTGCACTTTGACTTCTAAGTTAGGGTTACTTTTGGCTTTAATCACTAGTAATGGGTTACTTACTGTTCCTTCATTAGAAACAGAGATACTTTTCATGGTTTTTCCATTTGAATCATTGATTAGTTGAACACGGTCACTCTTTGATGACCTTCTAAAATGTTACTCTATTCCTTGTAATAGGTTCAGTTATTTGCCTTTTTAAGTTAAACTGCTCTTTATTGATTGATTGATTGATTTAGAGAAAGAGAGAGAGATGAGAGAGAGAAAGGCAGAGAAAGAAAGAGAGAGAGAGAAAGAGAATCAATTTGTTGTTCCACTTATTTATGCAGTCACTGCTTGATTCTTGTATGTACCCTGACCAGAGATCGAATACACAACCTTGGCATATCAGGATAATGCTCTAATCAACTGAGCTACCTGGCCAGGGCCTAAATTTTGTGTTTTTTAAATAACTATAAAATTAAAATGTTTTCCAAGCACTTAGCTAAATTGTGCTGACATATCACTTATCTTATGTGAGGTTTATTGTTCTTTTTATACAACTAGAAGACTTATTCCCGGTAACGTACAACTTTCTGGTATCCTGAGGTCCCCAAACCAAAATTTACTTTTCTGCTTTTAGGCATAGCAGATCACTCATTAAGTGAACTTATTCATTGCTTATTTTGAAAACTTGCTAGTACTCTCACGTGCTTATCACATTAAATCTCAGCCATTGTGTGAAATAGGTATTGTGTCACTGTATTACAGACCTGAAAAACAAAGTTCAAGACACCTAAGTAGTTTAAGATTTTACAAAGCAGTAAAAATGTGGAAATTGAACCTACGTCTTCTAACTCAAAGTCTAGTCCTAGTCCTCTTTGTATAATATCACAATTATTCTATAGCACTTGCTCCTTATAGCAACTTGACATTATACTATATTTGAGCTGTCCTTTCCCCAGAAATATATTCAAGTTTTATTTCATTTTATTTTATATATATATATTTAGTTTGAGATTGCCAATATTATCTGGAATGATACTATTATCTACCAGCTTAGTAATTTTAGTTATAATTTTGCATTGAATCAGTAATATGCATATAGTACAAGATTATTTTTACATAATTTTAAAATCTTTTTTTCATTTTGCAAATATCAATTCCTTTTCAGCTTAAAAACATAATTTAAACTTCGAGTAGTTGTAAGAAATGGTACAAAAAATTCCCATATACCCTTTAGCCAGATTTAGATGTTGTTAACATTTTGCTATATTGATTTGCTTTACCATTTTCTCTTTCTCTCCCTCTTCATATATACATATAAATATATACACTATCCATATATACATATATACTTAAAAAATTTTTTCTTCTGAACCATTTATGAGTAAGTTACAGACATTATGTTCTTTTACCCCTAAATACTTCAGTATTGCTTAAGAAGTTCTTTTTCTTCTTTTTTTTTTTGAAAAAGAAAATTTTAAATAGATTTTTAGAGAGAAAGAGGAAGGGAGAAGAAGGGAGGGAAGGAGGGAGGGGGGGAGAGAGAGAGAGAGAGAGAAACATTGGTCTGCTGCCTCCCCCAGGAGGGAACAATTCCACAACCCAGGCATATGCCCTGACCAGGAATTGAACCAGCGACCTTTCCGTGCGTGGGATGATGTTCAGCCAACTGAACCACACCAACCAGGGCATGTTTTTCTTCTTTTAAATAGGTTGTTAGAGCCATGTGGGTGGAACTCTGATTTTCTCATGTGTCTTTAGTAGATGACATTGGAAAAGAATCATGTTGTTTGGTGCTAGCCCTGCCACTTAAGTGAAATATTTTGTCATCAGTATTTCTTTGCACCATTTGTTCCTGCCTCTCTGGGCTTTGTTCTTTTTGGCTCTCACCTGGAGTTTCTGACACACCTAGAGCAAATGTGAGAGCTTATTGCCTTACCCTACATAATGCTGCCATTCAGAGCCTGGAATCTTCTTTTTCCGCTATTGCCTATTTTCCCTTTGCTCCCTAAACTCAGGGTGTGTACTTAGGGCAGGCTGAGTTTCAGTGAGCTCCTAATGTGGATATTGGAAGCCCCACCTGCCTGCCAAGTCCTTTTGGCTGTGAGCAAAGTGGAGGCTTGGTACTTGTCATTCCTCTGCGGCAGCTGAGCTGAAGGAATGCTACAAGGCTTGCTGGAACTTGCTTTGCACCTTGCCTGGGTGTGTGTAAGGGTGTGTGTGTAGAGTTGAGGGTCTTGTGTAGTTTGTGCGGGAGACCTGAAATCCTTCCTGGTGCCATGCTAATCATTAGGCAGTGTTTATTGAATACCTCCTTATGACTAGCACTGTGATAGGAGCTCTTGGAATAGTATAATAAAATACTTAATTAAATCACAGTATATTAGGCAAACAATTCTAGCTCTGCCACTTACCAGCTTTGATTTGGGCAAGTTAATGTCTTTTAAGCCTCACTTTACTTTCTATAAAATTGAGCTATTAAATCCTACATGATAGGGCTGTTGTGGAGATTGAATAAAGAATGTAAGTATAGTGTTTAGCACATGTCTGACAATAGTTAGGATTTCATTTCATAGTCATATTTAGGATTTATGACTGACACCATATAAAACAAATAGAGAGTAATAAAACAAATAGAGAATAATATAACTCTAAGTGTGTAATCAAATACTTAAATTATGACATGTAAATTATAACTAGTCTGGGAATTTAGAGAAGAGAAAGAACAGTCTTGTGCAACCATTTAATGTTTCTGTGCCTCAGTTTTTCCAATGGACACACTGTGGAGATGCTAGGTGACTTCCCAGAGAATGATTAAGGTATTATAGCATTTTAGCTTTTTTAGGTGGTTTATGTGATGGTGGAAAAAAGGGAGAAGCTTGAGGAGCTGTTAAAAACTAAATTTGACACTTATTCTTTTTTTTAAAATATATTTTATTGATTTTTTTACAGAGAGGAAGGGAGAGGGACAGAGGGTCAGAAACATCGATGAGAGAGAAACATCAATCAGCTGCCTCCTGCATACCTCCCACCGGGGATGTGCCTGCAACCCAGGCACACACCCCTGACCAGAATCAAACCCGGGACTCTTCAGTCCACAGGCCGACGCTCCATCCACTGAGCCAAACCAGTCAGGGCTTGACACTTATTCTTAATTTTTTCCTTATGTGGTCATGGCAGCCTTATAGGAAAATTTGAAGCTGGAGATTAGAAGCATTGCCTTCCAAGGAAGGTGCTTGCTTTGGTATTTCTCCCGGTTGCCTCACTGGCATTTTAATTAGTTGAGAACTCATGTTGGTCAATGGATGGCCTCTGATTGTAAGCACCTTGGATATAATCTGAGGATTAAGTGATTTGCACCCCGAATTATCTCTCTGATCTTCTGGCAAAAATATAACATACAAATAGACAGGACAGGATAAGATTTAGTTTTCTTGGACTAATGTTAAGGACATATGGTTTACTTACCATGAGTAGTTCTCTGGGATGTGACATCTTTACTCGAACAGAGTCCAGACTGATATCTTGGCCATTCCAACTTCTAAATAACCATGAATATGTAAAATACCTTTAAAAATTTCTTTATTTACAATATCCAAAAGAAACTGTTTCAACTCCTTGTTTGGTATATACTTACTTGGTAATTTTTTTGTTAGCCTGATTTTGGAAAGTGTGTATTTGGTTTTAATTTTTGTCTAGATCAATTCTCTTCTAGAAAATTTCAGAGAAGTTTCCCATGAAAGTAAAGCTGCTCATACTTTTTTTCCCCCCTCTTCAGTTTCTCCTTTTTGTTGTTGTTAGTTTTTTTTCTTCTTGGAATTGTTTGCCAAGGTTTCAAGTTTATAGTGAGAGGTGAGGCAACGTTGATCTTGGCAGAACAGCACAAAGCCAGTAGAGTCATTAAGTGACGTAAGCTTTTGATTTTTTTTTTTTTCTTTCTGTTAAAGCTCTCTGGCACAGCTGGCTATTCTAGTCACAGAGGAAGAGAGGAGAAGTTCTGGGTGGAATGATAGAAGATGTTTGGAGCATATTAAAAAGCAGCAGCAGCAACAGCAAATGCCCCATATAATTCAAACAAGCTTCTTAGCTCTGTGGAATCTATGTCAGTTGCTTAGAACTTGAGTTTTTACTTCAGAGGATGATGGGACAAGCCAGTAGAAGGCGAGGAGGGTTGCTTGGATTCTTGCTTATCTGTCTGCCTCTCCTTCCAGTTGGAGAAATCTTCAATCCACAAGAAGCGTTCGTTGTTAACAAGCCTAAGGAATACATCTTACCCTGATCCTGGATTCTGTTGGAATTGAGGATTACAGCCACTTGACCAGGATTTTATGGAGGTAGTTCAAGAAAAATAGAAGGAAACAATACTCAAGAATCTCTCTGTTTATATTAGTCCTATGCCATGTTAAATTTGGGGCATTGTTTGGAGCAAGTTGGGGACAGCTCTTTCATGTGGATCTAAGTGGATACCTTCATTCCTCAAGCTACATATATGATGTTTGGAAGGCTGTAAACTCAAATTCTTTCAACATATATTCATTAAATTCTGGATTCTCTTTCTATTAAGGACTTCAGCAGACAGAAACTCCCTCATCAAAAGACACAAAACCTCCTCTGTATTTTCAGGCTAAATGTGAACAATCATGTCTTGGAAGAGAAATTATTTTTCAGGGGGCCGTAGTAGTGTCCAAGGGATGTTTGCACCTCGAAGTTCAACCTCTATAGCCCCCAGCAAAGGCCTCAGCAATGAGCCAGGACAAAACAGTTGCTTCCTCAATAGTGCCTTGCAGGTAAGGGCTATTTCTTTCTTTTTGGTTAAATGTTATTTTAGTTGCTGGTGCTATATTTCTGATAATTCTTAAATATAATACTTGACGGTCTCTGAGGTCAACACCCTGAGATCATTTTTTAGGTTTATCTGTGTGATCTTAGGCAAGGCACTTTATCTCTGTGTCTCAATTACCTCATTGGTAAAAAGGGGATTAATATGATAATGAAATAATATGTAACTACTACTACTTACCTGCCTAAAGGGGAGGAAGTACATAAACTAGATGATCTTACTACTTGTTTATTGACCTTTTTTCCTGATCAGTCTCCTGTTTCCTTTTTTTCCCCTTTCACACCAAGGTGTCTTATTACCCTAGTTGCTTTCCTCTAATATAAAAAACAAAATTCTGCCCTGCCGATGTTGCTCAGTGGTTTAGTGTCTAACTATGAATGACTGATCATGGTTCAATTCCTGGTCAGGGCACTTGCCCAGTTTGTGGGCTCAATCCCCAGTGTGGGGTGTACAGGATGATTCTCTCTCATCATTGGTGTTTCTGTCTCTCTTCCCCTCTCCTTTCCTCTCTGAAATAAAAATATATTTTTTAAAAAAGCAAAATTCTTTCCACAAGTCAGACTTTCTTGTCTCATAATTTTCAGGCTTTTAGCACATATACTGAATGGAGTCCAGTCTTTGTCCACTTCTTCATCTTCTTCCTATGAGGTCACACATAGTAGCTCATAATTGGCGTCTGGTTAAATATGTTTGAACAGAGCTAGTGGAAAGTAAATTTTCCTAAGATGATTATCTACTCTAGATTTTCCCTTTTGTTGTTGCTTGCCACCTTAATGGTCGCAGAATCCCAAAGCTTCCTGATCTGCCTAATCAGGCCCATAGTGTTAGGTTCACACCCCTTGTCTTAACTTTCAAGTAATCCCTTTCCTCTCTTTTATACTTTTCAGAGTAAAAGTAAATGAAAATTTCCACCCAAGACAATTATGCTTTGGTTAAGTATTAGTTTTATACCTCAGATTTAATGAGAAAATAAGTTGCTAATGAGAGAAGAAAAGACAAGAGTATTCAATATAAAAAGCATTGGACTTAGGAATTAGGAGACCTGGATTCAACTCTTTGGCCTTCTGTAGTCTAGTCTTGTGACCTTTTACAGGTAATAGTGTTTCAGTTTCCTCATTCATAATGAAAGAATCGTGTTAAGCTTATTTGTGTAATCAAGATTTCATACTCCCAGTTTCCAAATTTTTATTTGGAAACATTAAAAAATCCTATGCTATGAAGACTATAGGAAGAGTTTAAGCACTTTCACTAATTACTACCACACATTCCTTGCGGTTGAGTGGATTGGTTAGGTTTTTTCTGGGTGATGCATATTAGGTTTTGAGTGACTTTGCATAAATTAATAATACTTTTGTAATTTAGAAGCAGGCAAAAAGGGTGTTGGCTATAGGTGTGTTTGTGTTTACATCCTTTCTGGCCATAGTCCTGTTTTTATAATTCTGTTTCTATATTTTCTTTCTGTGCTGTCAATTGAAACAATATTTATGACTTTCCATTCTAATTTCCAGTGCTATATGTTATATATACACACACATACATATTTCTATATTCATATTTAAGGATTGTGTCTTTGATGATTTTGGATTTCATACTATAATTGTGTTACAAGTTGAAAATAATTGTTTCTATGAGCTAATATTCTAACTTTTGATACGAAAGCTATGTTCATCACAGCTGTGTTGAATCCATTACATTTGTTTAAAAAACTGTTACTTGCCCTGGCTGGTTTGGCTCTGTGGATAGAGCGTCAGCCTACGGACTGGAGGGTCCCAGGTTCGGTTCTAGTCAAGGGCATGTACCTAGGTTGTGGGCACATCCCCAATAGGAGGTGTGCAGGAGGCAGCTGATCGATGTTTCTCTCTCATCGATATTTTTAACTATCTCTCTCCCTTCCTCTCTGTAAAAAATCAATAAAATATATTTTTAAAAATAAATAAATAAATAAATAAATAAATAAAATAAAAGGCTGTTACTTATTTGGGAGTGTGTTTCAAAAAAATTTGAAATATATACTTTGAGACAATAAGTAAGAAGCTCCAAAGGTATTCTGTGATCTGGGTCTCCGGTCACAGAAGTGTAATGCCTTTTCTTATATTGTGACATTTAAATGTTTTCCAGGCAAAAGGGACTCACTACGGAATTATGCTGTATATTACACCATTTCTTTTATAACTAAAGTCCATAGTTTATCTAGATGTCACTAGTTTTTACCTAGTGTCTGTTTCTATTCCTAGATTCCATCTGGAATACTACATGTACATTTACTTGTTATGTTTCCTTAGGTTCATCTTGGCTATAACAATTTCTCAAAATTTCCTTGTTTTTGATGACCTTGACAGTTTTGAGAAGTACTAGTTAAGTATTTCATAGGATGTCCCACTATTTGAACTTGTTTGATGTTCTCCTCATGATTAAATTGAGGGTAAGGGTTCTTAAGAGGAAGACCATACAGTAAAGTGCCATTTTCATCATAATATATCAAGGTTACATACTATGGACATGATTTATCATTGTTGATATCACCTTTATTTTTAATCTGTTTGACTTAAGGAAGTTACAACTCTCCAAAAACTGAGAAGTCTAACAAAGACAAAATCCCACACTATAATTCAAGCTTCTAAATATGTTTTTAAATATTTGTGCTTTTTTTTGTGGACCATTAACATAAAATCTTATTCTGCAGCTTTTAACCCATAAATATCCTTTTCAGACTCACATTTGATGTATGTCATACCATATTTTCTGTGCCCTTCCTTCGTGTTCAGATAACTGTCTTTTCCAGAATATGGTCATCTATCCCTCTTGTTAGATGCCTCATCTTTTTTTGACATTTAATATACTAGAATAAACTTTGCATTTGGGAATAAAGATATATTCTGCAATCATTACCAATATTTGCTTGAACTCTTGACTTTAAAATTAATGGTGGCTTCTTATAGAGTAATGTGTTTTCCCTCCTTTGCCAGGTTTTATGGCACTTGGACATCTTCCGACGTAGCTTTAGGCAGCTTACAACTCACAAATGCATGGGAGATTCCTGCATCTTTTGTGCTCTCAAGGTAAGTACTTCAAATTTGATTCTTCTCACTACCATTAGGTTGCCAAATGATCAATATTGAGGATGCTTTTGATTAATCAAGGTTATTTGCTTGTGGTTCAGTGTAAAGGATGTCTATCATTAGTTTTATTTTTCTTCAAAGAATTATTACTTCGCTTAGGTAGTCTGTTTTTTTTAACCTTTTTACCCATGCAGCTCTAGTTAAGGTGAGAGGATAGTATTAAAATGTGCTTAGATTTTGAGTGTTTAACTGAAAAGCTAATTCTAAATTTTTATTTTGAAAGCATAAACCCAGGTATTCTTTTTTTTCTGTCTCCAATTCTCCTTTTTATTCTGCTTTGATGATAACTTTTTTTTTTAATTTTTAAAAATAAAAATAAAAAGCCTGGCTTGTGTGGCTCAGTTGGTTGGGCGTCATCTGGTCACCAAAAGGTTTGGGTTCGATTCCCTATCAGGCAGGGGTTTTAGGCTCAATTGCCAGTAGGGGGCATGCAAGGCAGCCAATTGATGTTTCACTCTCACATTGATGTTTCTCTTTCCTTTCCTGTCTTTCTTTTTCTTCCTCTTCCTCTTTTTAAAGGATACCTTTCAGCATTTCATATAATACTGGTTTGGTGGTGGTGAACTTCTTTAGCTTTTTTTGTCTGTGAAGCTCTTTATCTGACCTTCAATTCTGAATGATAGCTTTGCTGGGTTGTAGGTTCTGTTGTTTTTTCTAAAAATATTTTTATTGATTTTTTACAGAGAGGAAAGGAGAGGGATAGAGAGCCAGAAACATCGATGAGAGAGAAACATCAATCAGCTGCCTCCTGCACATTACCCACTGGGGATGTGCCTGCAAGCAAGGTACATGCCCTTGGCCGGAATAGAACCTCTTGATCCGCAGGCCGACGCTCTATCCACCGAGCCAATTGGTTGTAGGTTCTTGCTATTCATCACTTTGAATATTTCTTGCCACTCCCTTCTGGCCTGCATAGTTTCTGTTGAGAAATCAGCTGACAGTCGTAGGGATACTCCCTTGTAGGTAACTAACTGTTTTTCTCTTGCTGCTTTTAATATTCTCTCTTTGTCTTTTGCCCTTGGCATTTTAATTATGACGTGTCTTGGTGTGGTCCTCTTTGGATTCCTTTTGTTTGGGATTCTCTGTGCTTCCTGGACTTATAAGTCTATTTCTTTCACCAGGTAGGGGAAATTTTCTGTCATTATTTCTTCAAATAGATTTTCAATATCTTGCTCTCTGTCTTCTTCTGTCACCCCTATAATTCTGATGTTGGTATGCTTAAAGTTGTCCCAGAGACTCCTGACACTATCTTCATATTTTTGGATTCTTTTTTCTTTTTGCTTTTCCAGTTGGGTGTTTTTTGCTTCTTTGTATTTCAAATCTTTGACTTGATTCTTGCTATCCTCTAGTTTGCTGTTGGATCCCTGTATAATATTCTTTATTTCAGTCAGTGTATGCTTAATTTCTAGTTGGTCATTTTTCATATCCTCAAGGGTCTACTAGATTTATTGAGGGTCTCACTAAGTTTATCGGCGGTTTCTAGAAAATTCTTGAAAAACTTATAACTGTGGTTTTGAACTCTATATCCAGTAGTTTGCCTTCCTCCATTTCTGTCATTTGTGACCTGTCTCTTTGTCTCTGCATTTTGGCTGCTTCCCTGTGTTTATAGGGTGGCTTTCTGTGCTAGGTGTCCTATATGGCCCAGTGGCTCAGCCTCTCCAATTAGCGGAAGTTTACACTCTTGGAACCTAAGTATTCTTAATGTAATTAACTATTGTCTGTTAAAGCTAAATTTAGCAATAAATTCTTCCTACTAAGAAAAGCCAAGTTTGAATTCCCGGTTTGTCACAGCGATACTGGGATGTGATGACTATATGTTTAGTTGCTTGTGACCAAATGAATTGTAACCCAAAATTCAAAATTTCCCAATAATATTGGTTATTGCAACAACTAACTCAAAACAGTTTTTTGGCCAGCATAAGTTTTAAGCTCATGATAGGTAGATATCTTTAGAAAGAAATAAGTGAGTCTTCTGAACTTTTGCTACCTGAGTTACAAATATCTTTTTTTTCTCCACCCTTTGTTTGGAACCACTGTAATTTTTAGCAAAATATAGAATATAAATTATTGGTTAATTGGGAGTTTAAGTATGAACTTTTAATACAATCAAATTCTTTATAAATTGTAAGATTTCTTACTGTGCTCATTCAGACAGAATTCTATTCAAAAGAGCATTTGGTTTGATTTTCCGGGGCGTATATTGACATTAAATTCCAATTTTAAATATATTTTTCATTGATTTTAGAGAGGAATGGAGAGAAGGGGGGCGGGGAGAAACATCAATGATGAGAGAGAATCATTGATCGGCTGCCTCCTGCAAACTCCAACTGGGGATTGAGCCCACAACCCAGCATATGCCCTGACCTGCAATCAAACTGTGACCTCTTCGTTCATAGGTCAGTGCTCAACTATTTAAGCCAGCCGAGCTTAAATATCTAGTTTTACATAAACAAAAAATATAGTGATCTTTGGTTAGCAAGTCAAACGGAAGTCAGGTTCATGGCATTAAAAGCAAAATACTAAGGCATGATACTTGCTAGAGAGATTTGACCACTGAAGAAATCCCCAGAAGAATCTCCTAAAACTAGACATTCTTATCTGTATGAGGAAGGGATAAGAACTTATATGATCCCTTGGCATGATTAGTTAGGACTGCACCATACTCTCTTCATTGACTCTGGTGGGACTTGGGAGAACTGGCTGTCACAGTCTTATTATATTTCACTTTCCAGAGGGACAAATTGCTATGCTAATATAAATAAACTAGAGGCCTGGTGCACGAAATTCATGCGCTGTGGGGGAGGGTGGGGGGAGGTTCCTCAGTCCGGCCTGCACCCTTTTGCAGTCCGGGACCCCTTGGGGAATATGCGAAGTCCAGGACCCTTGGCTCCTTACCATCCGCCTCCTCACTGCTCCTTACCACTCAGCTCACTGCTCTTTAGCACTGCTGTAGAGGCAGGAGAGGCTCCTGCCACTGCTGCTGTGCTCACCAGCTGTGAGCCTGGCTTCTGGCTGAATGGCACTCCCCTTGAGGGAGCGTAGTGACCACAGGGGGGAAGCTCCTGTGTTGAGTATCTGCCCCCTCGGGGTCAGTGCGTATCATAGTGACCAGTTGTTCTGGTCATTCTGCCGTAATGATTGGTTAGGCTTTTATTATATAGATATTATATAAACCAGAATAATGAAGAAAACCAACCACCAGATTTTATGGGACACCCCCTGAGATATCCAAGTACAGAAAGAAAGTTGTTTTTCAACCTGTAGGGGCTGAGGATATATATATTGGGAGTCTTTCAGAGAAGCTGTTGCTTATGATAGATAGATAAATGGGTTGAGGGGTTCAAAGGCTGTATTTTGCATCTTCATTGTTCCAAGCCTGTGTTGGAATTCTGGCACTTTCCTCATCACATCACTGCCTGATCTATCCATTAGATTTCTTTTCTTTCACTGTTTCTTTTGTTATATTGGGAGCTTATTAAAAATTTTGATTCCCCCACTAAAGTGCTTTTCAATTCTTCAGTGCTATATAAATGTTAAATAATTAGGTTTTAGTTTGCACATACGTCATGTTTTAGATGACATTGTTTGCATTCTTTTAATTATTATATTCTTAATTTGAAAATTTTAAATAGATTTATCATGCAGATGGATTAATTTGACAATATGAATGAGCTGAACTTTTCTAGTAGCAAAATTTTTATTTATTTATTTATTTTTTAATCTTTATTATTCAGATTATTACAGTTGTTCCTCTTTTTTCCCCCATAGCTCCCCTCCTCCCAGTTCCCACCTCACCCTCTGTCCTTACCACCCCCGTCCTCATCCGTAGGTGTACGATTATTGTCCAGTCTCTTCCCACACCCCCAACACCCTTTACCCCCGAAAATTGTCAGTCCACTTCCTTTCTATGCCTCTGATTCTATTCTATTCACCAGTTTATTCTGAGTAACAAAAATTTTAATTGTTAGACTAGCCATAGTTTCTAAGACATATTCCTTTATTCATACTGAAGGGCTTCATTTTCTGTGAGAAGAGAAGGATGATGAGGGTATGGAGGAGCAACCTGGGGATGGACCATCAACACCTGAGCCCTCCAATTGAATATATCTTTTGTTCCCTACTTTAGAAATATTTTTATAGAACATGAGAATAATAGATCATTAAACTAGGTTCAAATCAGTATAATAAGGCAAGAAAAACAAAGGAAGAATATATTAGAAAGTTATCATTATTTATAGATGATGTGATTGGCTATTAAGAAAATCTTAAAGAATCTACTGATAAATCAGTAGAATCAATAAGAGAATTTAGCAGGTTGTTGTTTATAAAGTCAAAGTATAACATTTAATTACATTTCTATATACTGGAAACTAACAAAATTCAATTTAAAAAGAGCTTTTATTATAGCAACAAAAGATATAAAGTAGATATGAATAAATTTAATAAAAAAGATATATGATATAAAACCCCAGCAGAGACCCACTATAATCATCATCATCATCATCGTCATCATCATCATCAAGTGAACATCCTTGTAACAACTATTTAGGTCAAGATAGAACATTGCCAGTACTGTAGTCATTCACCCTCCCTTCTTCCGCAATCACATCTTCTTTCTCCCAGGGATAATCACTTTCCTAATGTTTGTGGTAATCACTTCCTCTTTATCTGATAGTTGTATTACCTATGTATCCATTCTTAAATAATCTAATTTAAAAATTACCTGTTTTTGAAACTTTATTGTATAAATTTGTATATGTGTTTTATTTAGCTCAGCAATATGTTTATAAGATCATCATGTTGTTTGCAGATTGAGTTTGTTCATTTTCATACTAGAGGCCTGGTGCATGAAATTTGTGCACTTGGGGGGGGGGTCCCCCAGCCTGGCCTGTGCCCTCTCACAGTGCGGGAGCCCCACAATCAATTGCCCCAAAGAGGTAGGCCCTGCCCACCCATCCGGGGCTCCTTGATGGACTGCCCCAAAGAGGTAGGACGGAACCGGGGGTCCTGCATTGACACGCGGAGCTGTAGGACCCACTTCCACGCCACACACACAGCATCAAGCCCCTGCCCACCTGTGCGTGCCTCACCAGGCATGCAGCCCTGCCCACCCACGCACGCCCACTGTGCACACAGCCTCCTGATGATTGCTCATTACGGTGTGAGGGTGTCACGATGTGAGGGTATCATGACCATTAGCATATTAGCTCTTTATTATATAGGATGGTATTTCATTGTATAAAATAAATCATTGTTTGTTTATCCATTCTACTGTTGGCAGTCATTTTGGTTATTTCCAGTTTATTTTATTTATTTTTGTTAATTCTCACCCAAGAATATGTTTCCCATTGATTTTTAGAGAGAGTGGAGGTTGGGGGGAGAGAAAGAAAAACATTTGATCTGAAAGAGACACGTTGATTGATTGCCTCCCACACACAACCTGACTGGGACTGGGGAGCGAACCTGCAATTCAGGTAGGTGCCCTTGACCAGGAATTGAACCCAAGACTCTTTGGTGTGAGGGCTGACACCCTCCACTGAGCAACATGGGTCAGGGCTCCAGTTTTTTTTATTTTTTTATGAATAATATTGCCAAGAACATTCTTGTACACATCCACAAATGTGTACACATTTCTTTTTCATACATAGTTAGGAATGGAATTACTTGGCCATATGTTATGTATATATTAAGATGACCAGATTTTAACATTGGTAAAGCGGGACACCATTGACCGGGGGTGGGGTGGGGTGTCTTTTTTTTATTATTATTACTTAAAATATTACAAAGAGTAGTACATATGACTCTTTCCAAAAATCGGGACTTTTTTAAAACGCTGCGGGACACGGGACAAATTGTTAAAAATCGGGACTGTCCCGCCAAAAGCGGGACGTCTGGTCGTCTGGTTACCTTAGTATATATTCAACTTCTTTAGATAATGCCAACTGTTTTCCAATATTTCCATGTTTTCCAAAGTGGTGGTAATAATGTACACTTTGACCAGCAGCTTTTTCCTGGAAGTTGAAAAAAATTCAATTCTAAAATTCATATGATAAACAGTGAAGAATAGATAGGACACTTTGGGAGAATAATAACAAAACGAGTAACTTACTTTGTGTATCAGTCAGAATAGGCTAAGTTATGTTGCGGTAACAAACTAAAATCTCAGTGATAAACATTCAAAAGATTTATTTTTTTATTCATGTTACTTGTCCACTGCAAGTTAGTAGGAAAACCCTACAGATGATAGTCATTCGAGAACTGAGGTGCCAATGTTATAACGGTGAATATTAGTAGTTGCCAAGCCAAAGGGAAAAAGAGCTGTGGAGGGTTTTGCACAGGCAGTTTTGTTTGCTCAGCAGGTCACTTCTGCTCACAACTCATTGACCAGAGCTAATCATGTGGCTCTAATGAATCACAAAGGGGCCGGGAAGTGTGATCCTATTATAATTTTGGGGAGAAGGGAGAACCAGAAATATTTGGTAGGCAACACTAATGACTACCATACTTTATCAGATATCAAGACTTATAAAACTGCCCTAACTGGCTTGGCTCAGTGGATAGAGCGTTGGCCTGCCGACTAAAGGGTCCCAGGTTGAAATCTAATCAAGGGCATGTACCTTGGTTGCGAGCACATCCCCAGTAGGGGGTGTGCAGGAGGCAGCTAATGGATGTTTCTCTCTATCCCTCTCCCTTCCTCTCTGTAAAAAATCAATAAAATATATTTTTAAAAAAAGACTTATAAAACTGTAGTCATTACACAATGTGGTATCAACACTGTATGACTAATAAACCAATGGAGCAAAATCAAGAGTTCAGAAACAGACATAGGGAAATTTGCTCCTTGTCCTGCCATTCAAAGAAGAAAGTGGACTTTCAATAAATGGAGCTTAGATAATTGGTTATGCATATGGGAAAAAAATGAAAGAAATTAGATCCCTATCTTCATATTATACCAAAATTAAGAATTTCAGATGAATTAAGGACAAAATGTGAAAGGCAACATTTTTTAAGATTTAGAAGGAAATATGAGAAAATAACATGACATCAGGGGTACAGAAGATTTATTAAATGAGTGTTAGTACATGCAGATCCAGGGAAAAGCCTTGAGACTGACAGTCTACCTCCATAAGTGGAAGCAAAGAAAGAATGAAGAAAAA
>PVJC01038193.1:0-16865 GCA_004026665.1 Murina feae | reverse complement strand
CCCCTGCATGTTGTTCTCTTTTTTGAGCTGTGGCCAGGGCTGGGTGCTGCCTGCCTCCCAAGCTTGCCTACTGCCCATCTTCCTCCATCCATCAGAAAGCAGGGAAAACCCCGCCTCATGGTCAGGCCAGCCTTTTCCTGCTCCCTGATCCCCGGAAGGGACCTGGGAAGCCGCCAAGCAGGCCGCCGACTCTTTCCCACTCACCCATCCCCTGCTGCCTTCCTTTCCCACTTCCCGGTGCCACCAAGGGGTCTGGGGAGCTGCCAAGCAGGACCCCAGCCCCTGCAGCCTTGCTTTCCCACTCCCCGGTGCCCCGCAAAGGGCCTGGGAATCCCATCAAGCAGGCCGCCAACCCTGCCGCCTCTTACCTGCTTCCTGTGCCCTCCAACCCTGCCGCCTGTTTCCCACGCACAGGTCCTGGGTCCTGCGCTGTTCTGCCCTGCAGCTGCTCTGTGCACTCGGGAGGTCCCTCAGCCCAGCCTGTGCCCTCTCACAGTCTGGGACCCCTCTGAGGATGTCCACCTGCTGGCGTGCCTGACCAGGCTGGGTGAGGGCTGATGGCTGTCTCCAGGCTGGTCAAGCCCCCCAGGAACATCCCTCACCCCATTGGGTTGTGGCCAGCCTGGGTGAGGGGCTTTAAAGCTGCCCACAGCTCCCATTGACCCAACGTCCCAGCAAGGCTGGCTGGACGCAGGTTTCTGGGGCTTATCTCCTATAATTGATGCTGTTCCTTAAAGGCAAGGACTCCTAGTAAACAAAGCCTCCTCTCTGCTTCACCTCGTGGCTTCTATAATGACACAATGTTGTTATTCTTAGACTCAGGCCGGCTTATTATGTTGCAAATTGTTGCAAATGTCTGTTTTGTTTCAGGCAAAAGGCTAAGGAGACAGTGCGCAGGTAGTTTCACTTTCGCTCCTGCTGCAAGGGATGCTGCCTAAACGTTTACTCAGGTCCCTGAGTGGCGGCAGCCATGTTGGCTGGGCTAATTTGCATACAGTCACTCTGATTGGCTGTTCGGCATCCCAGAGAAACAGTTAATTTTACTATTCTGCTTTTATTAGTTTAGATCACATAATCCTGTCAATGACTGCCTCATCAACTTTGCCTGATTCTATTGTCTAGAAACAAGTCAGAAGTTTTGCCACACTCCTTAGAAGGGATTACATAAAGCATGAATCATTGTGGGTTATCTTGGGATGTTCTTGCCAAAGCCCACCCACTTATTCTCACTGAATTATGTCTCTCTCACATGTAAAATATATTCACCCCATTCCAAGATCTTCAAAGTCTCATATCACTGCAGCATTAAGTCAATGTTCAAAAAATCTCATCACTTAAATCTAGACCAGATTCAAATAAGGTTCATAGATTTAATCAATTTTTTTTCTCTTGTTGCAAATTCCTCTCTATCTTGTGGAGATGTGAAAGAACACTATTTTATGTGTTGAATTGATGGGCCATGAGGTTTACAGAAATTTGGCTAAACATTATTTCTAAGTGTGTCCGTGAGGATGTTTCTGGATGAGATTAATATTTGAACTAGTATACTGAGTAAAGCAGATTTCCTTCCCCAATGTGCGAGACCTTTATTCAATACTAGTGACCCAGAGCATGAAATTTGTGCACATTAAAATGGAATTAATTAGAGGAAATATTTTAATTTTGCTATTTGCCTTTTCTGTATAATAAAAGTGTCATAGATGAAAGAAAATCAGTAATATGTATATGAAAATCTCCCTCCTGTCAGAGTCTGGGGCACACCGTGGGACCCAGAGTCAAGTCCCCACCCACTCGCATGTGCCTTGAAATTGTGTGAGACACAGACCCAGCTGGCACCACCCCTGTCAAGCCCCACAGGGCTTGGGGAGGGGGGCATGGCCTGAGGTCCTCTGGCCTGGCACTGAGGTGGGGAGTGCCACCTGAGGTCCACCATCAAGCTCTGCCAGGCGGGGTGGGGGACAGCTTGAGGTCCCCCAGCCTGGCACAAGGGTAGCGGGCAAGGCCTGAGGTCCCCTGTCAAGCCCTACCAGGCAGGTGAGACAGCCTCAGTTCCCCTGCCCAAGCTCAGTGCCATGCAGCCTTAGGTCCCTGCTGATTGCTTGTTAAGGTTCATTACACGAACTTGGCCTCCCTTGTGGGTGTAACCATCTTGTGTTATGGAATTCCTGCCTCCACTGTGGGCATAGCCATCTTGACCATTATGGTGTGACAGTCAATTTGTATATTCTCTCTTTATTAGATAAGATAATGAAAGCCTGAATACAATAAAAGCTTAGTAGGAAATAATTCTTTTTCTCAACTTGATTGTTTTCAAGCTCAGAAGTAAGTCTTCTCCTGCCATCAGACTTGAATTTGAATTTCCACCATTGAATCTTCTGCTTCTGAGGCCTTCAGATTTTTATTAGAACTATACCATCAGTTTTCATTGTCTCCAGCTTGCTGACTGCAGATCATGGACTTCTTAGCCTTCATAATCACATGAGTCAATTACTTAAAACAGCAATTTTTAAACTTTTTATTTATCTCATGGCATACATAAACTAACTACTAAAATTCTGTGGCACACCAAAAATATATATTTTTTGCCTATTTGACAAAGAAAGAGGTATAATTTTGGTGCATTCACACTGGACAGCTATTGTTGTGTGTGCTGTTTTTATTTCACAATCTAAGGGAAAAGAGGTCAATGCCCCTATTACATGTTTACAGGTATTACATGTTTTAAAAATGCTTGCTGCACACCAGATGAAAATCGTTGCTTTATAGTATAGCTACAAGTATAATATGTATTGCATATTTATATCTTTAGTATATCTATTTCTATAGTATATCTACATACACTAAAGTGTATATATATTTAAACTACATTATATACTATACTAGATAGATATGCACTATATCCTATATAATAATTGAGGGATATGCTAATTAGCTTGGATGCTTCAGCAGTCACGACCAGTCAGGTGCAGCCCTGGAGCGGCCCCTGGCAGAAGTGGCCACCAGTGGGGGCACATGTGGGCCCACGCAGCTCTGCCCAGTCTGGAGGTCACAAGCAGGAAAGCCATGCCATCTGCCCTAGAAGCGGCCCTTGGTGGAAGTGGCCACCAGCAGGGCTGCCAGTGGGCCTGTGGCACTGCCCAGCCCAGAGGCCACCCAGCCGCGGGTTGTGAGCTGCCTGCGGCAGAGTCCCCTCCCTGTGCTGAGGTGGAGTGGCCCCAGGCAGAAGTGGCCACTGGTGGAGGTGCACAGGCCTGCGGGGCTACCTGGTCTAGAGCCCACTAGGTTGGGGGGGGGGTATGAGCAGGCATGCTGCGTCACCCAGCTCAGAGGCCGCCAGGCTTGGGAGCAGCCCCCAGTGGAAGGGGCCACTGGTGGAAGCACGTGCAGGCCCACAGTATTGCCCGGCCTAGAGGTTGCCTGGACGAAAGAGTCACTGGAGACTTTGGTTAAATTCAATAGTTAAAATCGCTATGCTCTGTGAGAGCTGACATCCTCAAACACTCAGGACTCTCAATCGTACAAATTAATAGGAAACCATTGCATAATGCTTTGACCTAATTGTACACACTTTAGTATCCTTTAAAAATTACCCTACATCCTTCAAGCAAATTCAGCAGCTGCCTGAGGAGCGCGGGTTCTGAGAAGCCTGTGGCCCTGGCTCTGCTATCTTGAATTTGTGGTTTCCAAGGAAACAGCCAGAAGGGTGATAAACCCTCAGCATATGGCTCAGCTGTTGCCTATCTAATTGGCGGCAAATGCGACTTGGTTTAAATCTAGCCTTTCCAGCATTGAATGACCCCAACCCTCCCTGGATCAGGCAGGCTCCTGTGGAGTGCAATCTCCACGCAATTCAACAAGGGCCCCATTTTGGTCCCTGGCAATCTCATGCGCTTTAGCTAGGCACATCAATGAAGGAAGAGAAAAGGTATCACGTGGGGCAGCTCTGGCGAGCAAGCAGAAGGAAACCATGTCTGGCAGACACTACCCTGCCACCCCCTTCAATCTGTAAGAAGAATCAAGTAAACCAATGCAAACACCCCACCCCCACCCTGGAGAGATCCAGGACTGAGAGGCATCTCTCCCAGGCATTGTATACCTGCTTCCCACCCGCTTTATCCAAATGGACATGTTAGGGGGTTAAGGGGAGGAGGAGGAGCTTCGAAGGACAAGAATTCCCTGGAACCACACTCCTGTCCTCCCTCCAGACCTGATCTCTTGGAGCACAGGGCCTGACCCCACCCCCAACAGATTTGCATATCCCAGACCCTCTGGTGCTTCCAGGTACTGGGCATTCCCTGCCTTCCAGCCATTTGACCCTCACTGTCTCCTACCCTAGAAGCACTCTGTTCTCCCCAACTTTTGGTCTTTAAAGCCTAAATGCATGATGGGCTTAGTTGCTTCTCCATGGATTTTATTTGATAAGAACCCAGTGAATTTGCTTAGCAACTAAGTTGCTCAGACTTCATCAGGGACAATGAGTGACACACCGTAGTTGATTTTGATAGCAAATCAATTTTATTATTTTATTTTTTATATATATTTTTTTTGATTTCAGAGAGAAAGGGAGAGGGAGAGAGATAGAAACATCAGTGATAAGAGAAAACCATTGATCAACTGCTTCCTGCATGTGCCCTACTGGGGATCTAGCCCACAACCAAGGTATGTGCTCTTGACCAGAATCAAACCTGGGACCCTTCAGTCCTCAGGCTGAAGCTCTAGCCACTAAGCAAAACCAGCTAAGACAAGCAATCCTATTCTTTAAGACTTGATTTTTGTCATAAATAAGTGGATTTGAAATATATCAAACCAATATACATTTTTTAAATGAAATGTCTCTTTATTTCTACAAACGCAATTCTACCTTAAAGCTTATGTTGTATAATCTATACTAATAAAAGGGAAATATGCTAATTAGACTGGACATCTTCCAGACATCCATGTGGATGTCCTTCCTCACAAAGCCATGGTGGCAGGGGCTGAGGCAGCGGCAAGGGTTACCAGGCCTTCAGGGGAGGGCAGTTAGGGGCAATCAGGCCAGCAGGCAGGTGAGCAGTTAGGAGCCAACAGTCCCAGATTGTGAGAGGGATGTCCGACTGCTGGTTTAGGCCTGATCCCACAAACATCCCCTGAGGGTTCCCAGATTAAAGAGGGTGCAGGCTGGGTTGAGGGACACCCCCATGCATGAATTTCATGCACTGAGCCTCTAGTAATACCATATACTAGTATATTGATATACTATACATATAGGTAGATCATCTAATCTAATAAAAGAGTAATATGCAAATTAACTATCACTGCAAGACACATAAGCCACACCCACCAGCCAAGCCATGCCCACCATGCAATCAGAGCATCTGTATGCAAATTAACCCAGCCAAGATGGTGGCTGACAGCCACAGAACTAGAGCAAACAGGAGACTTCCGGTGTACCAGTGATGGGGTTGAAACTGCCTGCCTAGGCCAGCCGGGCCTCTGCTTAAGGCAACAAAGTTTCAATTATAGAAGATAAATAAACCCCAGAAACCTGATTCCAGCCAGCCTCGCTGGGACATTGGCTCAATGGGAGCTGTGGGCAGCCTGAAAACGACCCTCAGCCCCTCACCCAGGCTGGCCACACCCCCATGGGGTGAGGGTCCCCACTGGGGGGCTTAGCCAGCCTACAAACAGCCATCAGCCCCTCACCCAGGCTGGCCAGGCACGTCAGCAGGTGGACATCCCCTAAGGGATCCCAGACTTCAAGAGGGCACAGGCCAGGCTGAGGGATCCCCCGAGTGCACAAATTTTTGTGCACCAGGCCCCTCGTATATCTATATTTATATATAGCTAGATTTTGACACACATACATGCACACACATACACACACATGCATACACACACACCATATGCTAATGGTTTTGCTTTATCTCTAGAAAATTAAGACTAATATAGCACCAAAAGCACAGTGCTGTGAAAAGTATAGGATAACAGTTAAAGACATCCCAACTCAAATGAGAAAGAAGTAGAACGTGAAAACAATCACTGCTCAATGGAAGCTGTGTAATCCAGATAGGCAAACAACAGCCAAAGTTCCTTTATTAGGTTCAAGGAGAAAGGGTATTCTTTTTTGGCTCTTAGCTCTGTCCTTTCACTTTTTATTTCATTTCTACCTTCTGAAGCATTCTTTCTCTATGTAAAGTAGCATTTGTTTGCAGCTCAACCTGCTTCTTGCCAGTATAATTTTTGCGGTCCAATAGACATTTTTAGTTTCAATTCTCTCTACTTCTGTCAGTCCAAGCTGGTAGTATTTCTGCTAAAATAAATTTCTTAGAAACTTTGTGGCTATTTCATGTATTTAATAGAGATTTGTTCTATTAGACAAAAGACAAACCCTCAAATCTTTTCAAGATGATTCCTTTTATAATTCTGGCTCCTGCCTTATAGATAAGAGACAGTACCCTTAAACTTCCAAGTGGTCCTCTGATTTAGTTAAAAGGATCTGTGAGGCACACCTTTTATGTCTTCAAAGATCTTTTTGTGTGACTAAATAGTCTGAAGCATGAACTGTCTGAGATTCCAGAAAAGGGCTGTAGACTCACCTTCAGCCTTTTCTTTGTGGCACAATTTTCTAACAATGAATCTATTAATTTAGTGTCTTTTGACATCTCTGTAAGCTACAGATTTCCAAAATCATCTTTTCCTGCTACAATTTTCCCTCAATGTATCTCCTTTATCTCGCATTTTACCATAAGCAACAAGAAAAATCATGCTGTACCTTCAACATTTTTAAAAAAAATTTCCTCAACTAAATAAGCCATTTTCACATTTTTAGGTACTTGTTACAGCAGCACCCCACTGCAGAAACCAAATTCTCTATTATCTATCTATTGCTGCCTAAATTCTGTATCAGTCAGGTTTCAACCAGAGAAGCAGAACTTGTAGGATATTTGATATATTTGTTATTTACAGGGAATCTCATTCAATTGTGGAGACTCAATAAGTAAGCACAAGGTCTATTGGACCACATCAAGAAGAGAAGGTCATGCTCCAGATGAAAGTCCATTGCCATGGGCTATAGCTTTATGTACACAGGTGGCAGTCTGAAATAAAGGTCCAAGGGGAAGAGATAGGAATTGCAGACTCAGAGTCTGGAATGTCTTTCAAAATGGATGTGTGTGACCACTTTTAAAGGATTTTTAATTAATTAAGACAATTATACCCAGGATCATCTCTCTTTGATTAATTTAAAGTCAATGGGTTAAGGATTTGAATCAAATCTGGAAAATCCATGATGGTAATGCCTAGATTAATGTTAGATAAAATAACTGAGAGAAGGTTTGTATTTGCAAATAAATGTAGTTCAGCCCAGACAAGTTTTTATATCAAAAAGCAACATAGTTCTTTATCGTTTGGTTATACAGTAATGGCTTTCTTTGTAAAAATAAACATTTACTTCAGATTTCTTTCAGTTAATGAAAACAACAATGTAGGTATTTAAGATGAAGTAGTATAATGGAAACTTTTGGCTATAGGAGATACTTTTCACTTTATATAATTTTAGCTTACAAAAATTTTAATTGGAATGCTCTATTTTCAGGTAGTAGAGGAAACTTGCATCATTTTATACCCAATAATTTGTCAAACATTAAAAATTTTTAGTAAATATATGATTCATTAAAATCCCCATAACCTGTTGGGAAGAGTTTAAATTAGCAAAAAGTTTCTTGGGAAATTAATCAGTCATTTAACTTCTAAAGTTAAATATTGACGTTTTTGACCCAGACATTTCTTTATAATCCAATATAATAAAAGGCTAATATGCAAATAGATCAAACAGTGGAAAAACGGAAACAACCAAACAACTGGTCACTTTGATATGTGCTGACCACCAGGGAGCATGTGTGGAACATGTTGGGTGTTGGCCATTGCAGGATGGTGGAGCAGGTGAACACAGGTGCCAGACCAAGGCAGGGCACCAGTCACTGTTATCTGAGTGAGCCTCTGGTGGTTACTGAAAATTCTTTGCTCATGCATGCCACCATCCAGCCCTGTGCTCACACCCGCTGCCAGCACCAGAGCTGCCGCTCACACCACTGCTGGTGCCTGGCGCAAGTCCTAATCACTCAGCACCATTAGCAGGTATGAGCAGTAGCTGATGGCCCTGATCATCCCTGAGGCTTCTCCACCACCCCCTGCTCCTGAGGAGTGATCAGGGCAGCAGCTGCCACTCACACCCACTGATGGCACTGGCCCTGCTTG
The DNA here is from genome assembly GCA_004026665.1 of Murina feae. Classification (NCBI taxonomy): domain Eukaryota; kingdom Metazoa; phylum Chordata; class Mammalia; order Chiroptera; family Vespertilionidae; genus Murina; species Murina feae. The sequence continues at coordinate 8,630 of PVJC01038193.1, read as the reverse complement.
CATCCACTACAGGCGCCAGCCTCAACTGCTCTGTGTCCTTAGTGAGTGTGAGCGGAGCCAGCAGGGCCAGCACCATCCGCAAATGGGAGCAGTGGCGGCGGAAGTGGGACTGCCAGCAGACAAGGGAAGGGGCCACTGCAGGGGTGTGGAGGATGGGCCAAGACCCATCCCTGTGCCTACTGCAGCCTCGTGGCCCACAGTTCCTTTCAAGATGCACAAATTTGTGCACTAGGCCCCTAGTATATTCATAAAACAACCAAAAAAATCACACTGAGAGCCATTGTATACCAGATATCAGGAATGTTTGGAATAGCAAAATTATAGACTAACATAAATGCTGTAATAGTATATGTGTGTGTGTGTGTGTGTGTATTCATCCTACGAATATTATTCAATAGTGACAATTAATAAAATATAACTACAGCCTACAACACTGATAAATTTTAGAAACATAATTTTAATTGAAATAGGAAAAAAACTCAAGAAAAATTTAATTTTTATGCCAAATTTTCAATAACATAAAATAAATGCAAGCAAGAGATATAAGCAAGATGGTGGATTAGAAAGATCCAGATGCTTATAACCACATTGAAAACACCAAGTAGTAAACAACATATGGACCAAAATAGCCTTGTGTAAATTCTAGAAACCAGTTAAGGAGCTGCACTAATGAAGCAAACCTCCAAACAGAAAAAGTCATAATCAAAATGAAATAAAGTTTTGTGGTATTTATGCTTACCCATATCTCACTTCATCCCTGGTATAGTTCAGCATGGTTGAGAGCAAGTCCCCTGGTTCCTGGTTTTTCCTTTAGGGCAGAAGGAATAGAGTTGAACTTCTTTGCAATGATATTGTTGTCTTGGGGCTGCCAAATACCAGTTTCTCCTTTGCCTGACATGGAGGATTTATGGGAAAAGTGGTGTAGTTTGGATATCAGGGTTCATACCAAGCAAGCGGTAGTGAAAGGATGGCATGAGAATTTCAGGAGGCCTGTAGACCTGCATGTTTCTGGAGAAAAGAGGTTAGAAGCAAAGAAATACAGCATATCTATGAACCAGAAAATAAACAGGAATGAGGCTATTAGAGAAATGATTAATTTAAAGAACAGTTGTGTAAATGGGGTAATTCAGCAAAAGGTCACATTCACAGGCCCATGGAATATTTATCCTAATAAATGTCCAGAGCAGACTTTGAACCTTCATGCAGGAGTGATAAGTGAAAATGTTCCTCTATTGATAGCCAGTTCATAAAGACTGAAAAGGTGGCTACTTTCTTCAAAAGTATGGGAATTATACTATAAATGCCAAGGGGAACCAGAAACAAAACAAGCAAACAAACAAAAAACACAGAAAATCAGAGCCCATTTAAAGGAGTAAGTTAAATCTCCAGAAACCAACTGTAAGTAACAAATGCCTTAAAATTGACAATGATGTTTAAAACAAGTTTCTTAAATATGTTCAAAAAGGTAAAGGAGAACATATGAAATTAAAGCAAGTCAGAAAAATGAGACACAGATGAAGTGAGAATATTAAACAAACAAACAAAAACCTTAAAAGAACAAATCATAAATTCTAGAGATGAAAAATAAAAGAACTAATTAAAAATTTCACCAATGAGTTTCAACAGCAGACTAGAGCAGGTCAGCATATTTGAAAACAGCTCATTTAAAATTTCTCAGAAGGCAAGAGAAACAAGCAAGGAACTTATTTAAAGAAATATTGATTTCACTCATATGTGGGATATAAAACTAAAACTCAGATACAGATAACAGTGTGGTGGTTACCAGAGAGAAGAGAGTGAGAAGTTGTAAAGGGTAAGGAAGGCAAAATATATGGTGATGGAAGATGATTTGACTTTAGGTAGTGAGCACACAATGCAATAAACAGATCACATATCATAGAAATATACACTAGAAATCAATATGATCTTGTTAACCAATGTCACCACAATAAATTATAAAAAAAGAAATATAGGCCAAAAATCTCTAAATTTGAGAAAAGAAGAAAAAACAAAATAAACCAAAACAAAAACAAACACGCAAACAAAAAAACATGGACATACAAATATAAGGAAATCAACAATCTCCAAATAGTAAAAGACCCAAAAGACCTAAGTCAAGAAGCAATAAAATCAAAGAGTCTAGCCTGGCTAGTGTGACTCAGTAGTTGAACATCATCCTCTGAACCAGGATGCTGCAGTTCAATTCTCATGGTTCATGTCTGGGCTATGGGCTTGATCTCCAGTAGGGGGTGTGCAGGAGGCTGCTGATCAAAAATTCTCTCTCGTCATTGGTGTTTCTATCTCTCTGCCCAGGATGTGTATGCATGTATATAAGCATAACCAATGAACACAGACCCTAGGGGAGTGAGGGTATGAGCCAGGGGCTGGAGGGGTGCAATGGGGAGATAAAGACATATATGTAATACCTTAATCAATTAAATAAATAAATAAATAAATAAATAAAACATTTTGTTAAAAAGTTTAAAGTCAAATATGAGTAAAGAATCTTGAAAGCAACAAAAGTGACTTGTAACATACAATAAAACTTCAATAAAATATTAGCAGATTTCTCAGCAGTAATTTTGGAGGTCAGAGGGTAATGAGATGGTATGTTTAAAGTGCTAAAACAAGACAAAACAAAAAACTGTCAGTCAACAATTCTTATCAGGCAAAACTGTCCTACAAAAATGAGGGAGAAATTAAGACATTTTTAAATAAATAAAAAGGTATTCATTACCACCAGACCTGCTGTTGAATGCAAGTTCCTCAGCAAGAGACTTGACCGCTCTGGGTGCAGGAAATTGGAAGAACACTCAAGTAACTGTAAATAGCTGAAACATGCATTATTACTAAGAAAGCAGACAAAAACTTCTGGTCAGTGGCACCTTATATACATGCTCAAGCAAAAGAGACCTAGTGCCAATTGGTGACATCCATGCTACATTAACATAAGTAGGTTATATAAGGGTGTGCTTGTGCAGTGTATATAGTGCTACTGCTGAGTCATTGTCCTTGCACATGCCTAGGGCAAAGAGGCCTTTAACATAGTTATATTGCTGTGTCATTGCCTGCACACATGTATATGTGCATATGGCTAGTGGGCCTTTAACCTCCAGCATACTCTGATCAGGACCCCCACACCTGCCCTACAGGAAAACACAAAGTGATTCCTGAAGTTGAAACAAAGGGACTCTATTGTATAACTCAAAACAATATGAAAGAGTTGATAAAATGGCAGCCGAATAGGCAGATCTGTCGGGCACCACATCCCAGGGCCAGACTTGAACTACAACCAAATTGAATGACATTCATTTGAAATTGCCAGGTGAAGTCCAGCTGAGAAGAAAACTTATATAAAGGAAGGACATATAATACCTAGACACCATTAGGAAGGATGAGGTTGCGATAGGAACTGGCCCAGCTTCCAGGGGTGGCAGGCCAGCATGCAGAGGAAGAAGAGGGAGCGCTGAGCTACAGGAGGGTCTGTTCCCTCAGAAGATAGAGGCCTGAAACCCAGGCTGAGCTCCACAGTCTGGGATACCAGAGCTGAGATTCCCAGATCACATAATATCTAGAGGTGAAAAGTGTTAGGATTGCTGGCCACAGCAGAGTCTGGAACTGGCAGACCTGAGCTGGTTAGAGAGAAAGCCACAGTTTCTTTTTTTTTGTTTGTTTCTTTTTCTGTGTTTTGTTTTGTTTTTTATTTATTTTGTTTTGTTTTATACCCAGAGCACAGGAATTTTCATTTGTAGCTACTCAACCGAGGCTTTGGTACAGGAGGGAGATAGAGATTCAAGGTGCATAAAGAGAGGCTTGGGCCCTAACCGGTTTGGCTCAGTGGATAGAGCATCAGCCTGCAGACTGAAAGGTCCCAGGTTTGATTCCGGTCAAGGGCATGTACCTTGGTTGTGGGCACATTCCCAGTAGGAAGTGTGCAGGAGGCAGCTGATCGATGTTTCTCTCTCATTGATGATTCTAACTCTCTATCCCTTTCCCTTCCTCTCTGTAAAAAATCAACAAAATATATTCACACACAAAAAAGGAGAGACTTGGGTGGGAAGAATTGTGGGGAGACCTAGAAAAGCAACAGCTAAAGGTCAAACCAAAATGGTCATTTTTTTTTTTCTGAGAGGAGCCAGCCACTAAGTAACTGCAAAGCAGGAACAAACAAACAAACAAACTTCCCAAAGTGATACAGTCTGTCCCACCCTCAGGAACCCTGCATGGCACACCCTGAATTTTGACCTTTTCAGAGGAAACAAAAGTAGAGGTCAAGCCTACAGGTTTGAACAGTCTTAGGAGAATCTGTGACTGTATTGGTTAGGGGCCATCCACCCCACTACCCTGGGAACCAGACTGGTACTTTTGTGGCATGAGAGAGCTGATAAATACTCCAGGTTTCAAGCTGACCCTGTTGGTCTCCATATAATGATCTCTGCCCAGCCAAGGAAAGAGTAATATTCAGGCCACTCACATAAGAATAGCTTTGTGAGAGGGAAACATAACTATCACATTCCCTGAAAGCTAAACAGCACTACCCTTGTCTAAAGCACTTTCAGAAACAGACTTTTGAATGATTAAGATTTCCAGATGACAAAGGCAGGCAGAGACAGAGCTGGGGGAACTAAGGGAAGTTTGCTGACTCAGCCCTCAACCTCATGCTGTTAACAAACCTACTTTAGAGAGAAGATGGTCCCCTCCTGATTGCAGCCAAGGCTCATGGAGACAGACATAAATGATGGCTCACATGGAGCTTCAATCAGGTTGCTGCAAGACAAAGGAAGACAGTTTCTGATAGGGGTTAGCACCTAAGTACCTTACAGGAAGCCCAGAATTGGCAGACAAAACAGAAGAGTAGTATCACATGACCTCTCACTCTTATGTGGAATCTAATGAACAAAGTAAATTGATGAGCAAAATAGATCCAGAGACAGAAGCATGGAACAGACTGACAAATTTCATAAGGAAGGCAGAAGTGGGAGGGCAGGTTGTGGATGATTAACCAGGGAACTAATATACATACTAGAGGCCCAGTGCACAAAAATGTGTGCACTCAGGGGGGGTCCCTCAGCCTGGCCTGTGCCCTTTAACAGTCTGGGACCCCTCAGGGGATGTCTACCTGCTGGCTTAGGCCCACTCCCTGGGGGATCGGGCCTAAGCTGGCAGTCAGACATCCCTATGGCAGCCCAGGAGCACTTGATGGATGTCCACTTGCCAGCAGAGAGCAGGCCTAAGCTGCAGTCAGATATCCTTAGCATTGCTGAGGAGGCAGGAGAGGCTCCCACTACCACCACTGTGCTGGCAGCCATCAGCCTAGATTGTGGCTGAGCAGAGTTCCCCTGTGGGAGCACACTGACCACAAGGAGGCAGCTCCTGGATTAAGCATCTGCCCCCAGGTGGTCAGTGTGTGTCATAGTGACCAGTCATTCCCAGTGGTTCTGCTGTTAGGGTCAATTTTCATATTACCCTTTTATTATATAGGATATGGACACATACAGCAGAGTGGTGAAGGCCTGGAAGAGGTGGGTGTGGGGTGGAGGAGGTCAATGTGAAAACAAACAAACAAAGTATCCATCTATAATACTTTCAATAATACAAAAATTGGAAAGAAAAAAATTGGGTTTTAGTTTCTCTGATTGTAGGTAGAGCACAGGAGGTTTATCTTGGTGTAGTGGCTGATGCAATGCTGTGAGCACATTCCAGCAATTCAGATCTTTCTGGCAAACCAGAAAGATGGCAACACCCGCCTAAGCCCCTCCTAAAGCCACGTACACAGTACCCCAACCTTTATGCTTATTGGCTCCCTAAGAAGACCTGGCGTTCTATGATTGGCCACCTCCACCTATAAATACTGCTGTACTTTCTCAATAAAATTAGATCTGCATCACAGAACCTGGTCTCCGGAGTCGTGCATGCAAGCGTCTTAGCGCTAGGGGCTCCATCGTCCTCACCCCTGCGAAATCCCCTGCTTCATCTGGCGCCCAGAACAGGGACCCCTAGAACATCAGACCAGGTGAGTGACCCTCTGCAACATGGGTAATGTGCCCCCCGCCGCATGCGCCTCTCAGGCGCGAGCTCTCCAGGCCCTTTTGCAGAGTAGGCAAGTTAAGGTATCAGAAAAGGAACTCCAGATGCTGTGGGAGTGCCTCTTACACCTTAATCCCTGGTTGTTAGAAGCCCCTGTATGGGACCCAGGCACCTGGGAGAAAGTACTCAAGCGTATAATATCTGCGGAGGTCCATGAAGGAAAAACATTTCCGCTTCTTCTAACACCCACCATTTTGGCTCTCCTCGCATGTTTCTCTGGAGTCCCCCCTGAACCATCTCTGCCGATACCTGCGGCCCTTGCAGCCTCAGTGGAGGAGGGTCCCCTTCCCCCGTACTCCCCTCCAGAGCCCTCTGCCCCCCATGATCTGTGGGACTTGTTTGTTAAAGAACATTCGGACAAAAACGAAACCAAACAATCTACTGCCAAGTCCGCACCTTTGGGGGAGGGAAGACGGTTCCACCTCCAGTTTCTACAACAAATAAACCCACAAGTACTCAACCAACACTGAAAGACACTGATGATAGCCCCAGGATGAAATTATATAAGGCTCAATGCCCGCAGAGAGATGCCGCAAGATTTTCTTTAGGTCTTGAGGCTTCTCACGAGACTTTCTTCCAGGCACCCCCTCAAGTCTTCTCAGTAAACATCAACCCCACAGCCACTCAAGCACAAGCCTGGCTTCTGCCTAACCAGAAGGAGCTATTAGCCATTAGGAAAGCAGTACAGGAAGATGGTCTCTCAGCCCCATATAGTCAAAAACTATTAGACAATTTTAGCATTAATCTCAATTGTCCCTATGATTGGAAATTTTGGCTAGAACCATCCTACCTCCCAGAGACATGATCCAGTGGAAAGCGCTGTATTATGAGCAGGCTAAGCTTCTCACGGACCACAATCGTGCCTCCGGAAATGGTAATACACCTAACTTAAAGGCGGAGGCCAAGGCACATCAAGGGGAAGATCAATATGCCTCCCCAGCTGCTCAAGCCCAGGGCCAGCCTAGGTATTTTGAGCAGGTCTGCCTCTGTGCTATGCGTGCATTCGCCCAAATTAATCCCAAAGGGAAGCCAGCCCAATTGTCCAAATTAGTCCAAGGATTGAATGAAGGCTTTTCAGAGCTTTTACACAGAGTACGGGAGGCTATTGACTGAAAGTTTACACATTCTCAGGCAGCTGATGCCCTCACTTGAGAATTAGCATGGGAAGGGGCTAATGCGGAGTGTAGACAGGCCATAGCACCAGCAAAGTCCGGTAATATTGATGATTGGGTCCTTGCATGTTGAGATGTTAGCAAATCTGCAGCGGCTTTAGCCGCTGCGCTCGCAGAACATGTGAATCTAGGAGTACTATTGGAGGCCCAAAAGGGGGCGTGCTTTGAGTGTAGGGGGCGTGGCCACTTCACCAAAGAATGCACCAATAGAAAAGAGAAACAGGGAGAACAACAACAAAAAAAAAACAAACAAAAACCTCCCTCCGTGTGCCCTCGATTTAGAAAGGGTTTTCACTGGCGACGGGACTGTCACTCCAATAAAGATAAGGATGGCAATACTCTACCGCCTTTAAACGAGAAGGGGGGCAGCTCTCAGCCCCGCAAGTGAGAGAGCAATCTACACACGGAATCTATTGGACTCTTCCATTAACTCAAAATAAGGCATTCCTAACACTTATTGTAGAAGGGAGGAAAATAGAGGGGTTAATAGATACAGGGGCCATCATCTCCGTAATACAGGAGGAGAAGAAGTATCTCAAATGGCCGCTCGCTTCCGGCCCTTTAGTTCAAGGAGTCAGTGGGTACAAAATGACTTCACAGGCAGCAAGAGACCTCCATTGGCTAGATCCGGAGGGCAACGGTGGATTTTCCCGCCCATTATTTATGCCAAATATCCCTCACACCCTATGGGGGCGAGATATACTAGAGGCTGTCAAAGCTACTATCACCATGGGGCAGCCCCCCCCCCATACTAGGGGCCACTGTTCTACACCCTCCCCCTCCCATTAAATTAACCTGGGATACAGAGGAGCCTATCTGGGTAGAACAGTGGCCATTACCCAGAGAAAAATTAACAGCTTTACAAGACCTAGTACAAGAACAACTACAGCAGGGGCATATAGAGCCTTCCCTTAGTCCCCATAACACCCCTGTCTTTGTCATTCAAAAACGGGACAGAACTAAATGGCGATTCCTCCAAGACCTTAGAGCAATTAACAAACATATGCAGAAGCTAGAACCCCTCCAACCAGGGCTTCCACATCCATCGGCGATAGCCAGAGGGTCACACATAAAAATAATCGATATAAAAGATTGCTTCTTTTCCATTCCACTACACCCTGAGGATAGGCCTTTTTTGCCTTTTCTGTTCCTTTTACCAATCACCAGCTCCCAGTGGAATGGTACCACTGGAAGGTACTTTCCCAGGGAATGAAGAACAGTCCCACTATATGTCAGGCATATGTTGGAGTCGCCACTAAACCCCTTGCTAAACAATGTTTTGTTACTCACTACATGGATGACATACTCCTAGCCCATAGAGACCCTCTTTGGCTAGATGCATGCTATAACACATTAATAACAAATCTACAG
>PVJC01038192.1:0-16869 GCA_004026665.1 Murina feae | reverse complement strand
ATATATGGTCTATCTTTGAGAATGACCCATGTGCACTTGAGAAGAATGTATATTCTGTGGCTTTGGGGTTAAGTGTTCTGAAGATGTCTATTAGGTCCATCTGCTCTAGTGAGTCATTTAGGATTGATGTTTCTTTACTGATTTTTTGTTTAGAGGCTTTGTCCAATGGTGATAGTGGGGTATTAAAGTCCCCCACTATGATTGTATTGTTGTCCATCTCTCCCTTGATATCTTCCAGAAGTTTTTTTATGTATTTGGGTGCTCCTATATTGGGTGCGTGTATGTTTACCAGAGTTATTTCTTCTTGTTGAATGGCTCCCTTTAGTATGATGAAGTGGCCTTCCTTATCTCTTTTTATGTCCTTCACTTTGAGGTCTAATTTGTCAGATATAAGTATTGCTACCCCAGTTTTTTTTTCATTTCCATTGGCCTGAAAAACATTTTTCCATCCTTTCACCATCAGTCTGTGTGCATCTTTTTTTCTGAGGTGGGTTTCCTGTAAACAGCAGATATCTGGGTCATGTTTTCTTATCCACTCATTTACTCTATGTCTTTTGATTGGTGCGTTTAATCCATTTACATTTAAAGTTATTATTGATAAATACTTGTTTGTTGCCATTTTTATTCTTTACCCCTGTGTTCCTTCTTTGTTTCCTATTTTTTTATTTTTTTTACAGTAGGCCCTTTAACATTTCTTGCATTGCTGGTTTGGTAGTGACAAACTCCCTTAGTCCTTTTTTGTCTGTGAAGCTCCTAACTCCACCCTCAATTTTGATTGATAGCCTTGCTGGGTACAGTATTCTTGGATTCAGATCCTTCCTTTGCATGACTTTGTATATTTCATTCCATTCCCTTCTAGCCTGATGTGTTTCTGTTGAGAAATCAGTCGCTAGTCTGATTGGAAAGCCTTTGTAGGTAAATTTCTGTCTCTCTCTGGCCGCTTTTAAGATTCTTTCTTTGTCATTGGTGTTTGCCAATTTAATTATAATGTGCCTTGGCGTTGGTCTTTTGGGGTTCCTTTTGCTTGGAACTCTGTACGCTTCTTGTATTTGTGTGGGGTTACCCTTCTTTATACCCGGGAAGTTCTCTGTCGTTATTTCTTCCAATAAGCTTTCTATTCCTTGCTCAGTTTCCACTCCTTCTGGCACCCCTATTACACGGATATTGTTTCTTTTTGTGTTGTCCCAAAGTTCTCTTAGGCTCTCCTCCTGTTTTTTAATTCTTTTTTCTAAACACTGCTCTGCTTGGGTATTTTTTTCTACCTTGTCTTCTAGCTCACTGATGCGGTCCTCTGCTTCTTCTAGTCTACTATTGATGCTTTCTATTGAGTTCTTTATAGCACTGATGTCATTTTTCATTTCTTCTTGGTTCTTCTTCATTTCCTCTTAGTTCTTACACATATTGTCAAATTTGTCTTCCATTCTTTTCATCCACCTTATGACCATTTCCCTGAATTCTTTCTCTGGCAAGTTGCTTGCCTCCATTTCATTTACTTCCCTTTCTGGTGATGCCTGTTTTTCTTTCATATGCGGGCTATTTCTTTGCCTCCCCATGATCTATCTTCTCTGGGTATCTGGTTATATAGTTTTTTTCTTTCCTTTCCATGAGCAGCAGGGTTTGTCTGGGTCCACGCACTCTTGGTTTGAGACCCAGTGTTCCTGGGTTCCTGGCTGGTCCCTGGGTGTCCTGTTTGCGGTATATACGTTTCTGGTAACAGACACCCAAGATAGCCCGGTCACCGCAGCACAGCCGGCAGCTCCAGGAGAGATCTCAGCAGCAGTGGAGGCAGCGCCCGGCTAAGGGAGCCCCATTCGAGTTCTCCAACAGTCCTCTGGAGTATAGCTGTCACGCACCCACAAATTTCCACGCTTGGTAAATCCACACACTCTCCATTCCTTCTCCCTTTCTCCCACTGTCTTTCAGTCTGCCTTCTTATCGGCAGCCATCTTCCTCCCCTCCGTCCATTCCTCTGATTTCTTACCAGTTTGGTGCTACCATTATTTTGAAAATTGTATTCATTTTGATAAGGAAATGGTGATACCTTAGTGTAGTTTTTAATTTTTGTTGTCCTGACAATTGAATATTTTTTCCATATATTCTCTTTGGTATAATGAGTGTTGTGTCATTGCCCATTTTCCAATTAGATTTTTTAAACTGTTGAGTTTTCAGGGCTCTTAATATATTTTTGATAGTATTTGTTGTTGGATAATTGGTTTGCAAATATTTTTCCCTGTCTGTAACTTGACTGTCTTTTTATCTTCTTCAAAAAGGCTTTTTCAAAGTCAAAAGTATTTACTATTGATGAAGTCTAATTTATCATCTTTTCCATTAATGGAACATGCTTTTGATGTCAAACTCAGCCCTAGGTCCTAAAGATTTTCTTCTAAAGTTTTATGTGTTATATCTAAGTCTGTAATCCATTTTAGTTTAAACTTTGTATGATATTTGAAATTCAGGTTCAAGTAAACTTTTTTTTTTTTTTGGTCCATGGATGTACCCTTTTTGTCAGGCACAATTTGTTGAAAAGGCTATTCTTACTTCATTGAAATGCTTTTGCACCTTTATAAAAATTAAATTAAGCATATTTGCTTAGGGCTATGTCTATTGGGTCAATATTATGTTCTCTGTTCTGTTGCATTGATTTATATGTCTAGACCTCATTGTATTAATTACGAGAGCTATGTAGTAAGCCTTATTATAAAGTAGAATTATTATTTCTTTGTTATTTGTTTTTGTCTTGATTATTTAAATATTCTAAAGTATGTTTCTTTCAATATACGTTTGTGTACAAAAATGTGACTCAGATTTAGTAGGGATTACGTTACACCTATAGACCAATTTGGAGAAAATTGACATCTTCATTATGAGTCTTTGATTCATGAACATGTGATATCTCTCCATTTTCTATTAATCTTTGATTTATTTCATTAGTATTTTATAATTTTCAGAATGCACATTCTGTGTATCTTTTGTTACATATATATCTAAATATTTCATTTTTTGAGTGATGGTAAATGATATTTAAAATTTTGATAACTTCATGTGCATCATTAATATAAAGAAATAGGAATTAGTCTTTTTAAAAAAACCTTTATTATTGATAGTATTACATATATCCCCTTTAAACCCCCTTTGACCTCCTCTAGTCTGTCCCCACCCTCCACCTCCTGTCCCAGGCCTTCACCATCCAATTCTGTGTCTATGGGTTAAGCATATATGCATACAAGTTCTTTGGTTGATTTCAGTTTGTCCCATTCTTCCACGTCTCTGGATCTATTTTGTTTACCAGTTTGTTTTATTTATTAAATTTCACATATGAGTGAGATCATGTGATACATATCTTTCTCTGACTGGCTTCTTTTGCTTAGTATAATACTCCCCAGGTCTATCCATGTTGTTGAAAATGGTAAGAGTTATCTTTCACAGCTACATAGTATTCCATTGTGCAAATGTACAGTTTTTTATCCACTAATCTGCTAATGGGCACTTGGGCTATTTCCAAATCTTAGCTATGTAAATTGTGCTGCTATGAATATAGGGTTGCATATATTCTTTGTTTTGGGTTTCTTAGGATATATTCCTAGAAGGGGGATCACTGGATCAAATGGAAGATCCACTATTAATTTTTTGAGGAAACTCCATACTGTTATCCATAGTGGCTGCACCAGTCTGTATTCTCACCAGGGTTCCCTTTTCTCCACTCCTCTCCAGCACCTGTCATTTGTTGCTTTGTTGATGATAGCCATTCTGACAAGTGTGAGGTGATACATCATTGTCATTTTGATTTGCATCTCTCAGATGATTAGTGGCTTTGAGCATTTTTTTCATATGTCTCTTGGCCTTCTGTATATCCACTTTGGAGAAGTACCTATTTAGGTTCTTTCCCCATTTTTTTAATTGGATTTTTGTCCTTCTTTTGTAAAGTTGAATGAGTTCCCTATGTATTTTGGAGTTTAACCCCTTATCAGATGTATCATTGACAAATAGGTTCTACCATGCTGTGGTTTCACTTGTCATTTTACTGATGGTTTTTTTTTACTGTGCAGAAGCTTTTCATTTTTATGTAGTCCTATTTGTTTATTTTCTCCTTACCTTAGTTTCATTTGCCCTAGGAGCTGTATTGGTCAACATATTGTTACAAGAGATGTCTGAAATTTTGCTGCCCATGATGTCTTCTAAGATTTTTATGGTTTTAAGACTTACATTTAAGTCTTTTTTCCCATTTTGAGTTAATTATTGTGTATGGTATAAGTTGAAAGTCTAATTTCTTTTTTTGCATGTATCTGTCCAATTTTTTCAACACCATTTATTGAAGAAACTGTCTGGTCTCCATTATATACTCTTGCCTTCTTTATCAAAGATTAATTGAGCATAAGGGCTTGGATCAATTTTTGGGTTCTCCGTTATGTTCAATTGATCTATCAGATATATGCCTGCTATTGTGCCAGTACAAGTCTGTTTTTATTACACTGGCCTTGTTGTATAGTTTTATGTCTGGTATTGTGATCCCTCCAACTTTATTCTTCTTTCTCAAGATTGCTGCAGCTATTTGGGGTCTTTTATGGTTCCATATAAATTTTTGGAGTATTTGTTCTAGATCTGTGAAATATGCCATTGGTGTTTTAATAGGGGTTACATTGAATATATAGATTGTTTTGAGTAGTATGGACATTTTGAGTAGTATGGTTGTTAATTCTACCAATCCATGAACACGTTATATTTTTCCACTTCTTTATATCTTCCTTTGTTACTTCTTCCAATGTCCAATATAAGTCTTTTACTTACTTGGTTAAGTTTTTTCCTAAGTATCTTCATTTTTTGTTGCACTGGTAAATGGGATTGCTTTTACAGTTTCTTTGTCTGTGATTTCATTATTGGTATATAAAAAAGCCATAGATTTCTGGGTCTTAATTTTGTATACTGCTACATTTCTGAATTCATTTATTAATTCTAGTAGTTTTTTGATGGGGTTTTTAGGGAGTATAATATCATGTCATCTGCAAATAATGACAGTTTTAAGTCCTCCTTCCCAATTTGGATGCCTTTTATATCTTCTTCTTCTGTGATTGCTATGGGTAGGACTTCTTGTACAATATTGAACAATAGTTCTTTTTTGGAGGGAAATGGTTTATGTTTTTGGCCATTTTGTATGATTTTGGCTATAAGTTTCTCATATTTGACTTTTATTCCATTGAGGTAAGATCCCTCTATTCCCACATTTTATGAAAGTTTTTATCAAACATGTGCATTGGGTTTTATCTAATGCTTTTTTCTATATCAGTTGATATGATCATGTGATTTTTGTCTTGCAATCGGTTTATGTGCTATTATCACTGCAAATATTATATCTGGCTTGCATCCCCAGAATAAATCAGAATTGGTCATGGTGTATGATATTTGTAATGTATTGCTAGTCTGTTTCACTAATACCTGTTGAGGATTTTAGCTTCTATGTTCAACAAAGATATAGGCCAGTAATTCTTTTTCTTTGGAGTGTCTTTATCTGGTTTTGGAATTAGGGTAACTCTGGCCTCATTAAAAGAGCTTGGAAGTGTTTCTTCCTCTTGAATTTTTGGGAATAATTTGAGGAGGATAAATATTAGTTCTTCTTTGAATGATCAGTAAAACTCCCATGTAAAACCATCTGAATTAGGGCTTTTGTTTGCTGGAATTTTTTGATTACTGCTTCAATTTCATCAGTAGTTATTGACCTATTCAGGTGTTCTGATTCTTCCTGATTGAATTTTGGAAGGGTTTATTTTTCTAGGTATTTGTCCATTTCATCGAGGTTATCCAGTTTATTGGAATATTGTCACTCATAGTATTTTTTTTTAAATGATCTTTGTATTTCTCTGGCATCTGTTTTTAATTGAAAGCTTTGTTTCTGATTTTGTTTATTTGGACACTCTCTTTTTTTTCTTGATGAATCTGGCTAGAGTTTTACCAATCTTGTTTACCTTTTCAAAGAATCAGCTCTTAGTTTTATTGATCTTTTGTATTGTTTTTTACTCTCGATATCATTTATTTCTACTCTGATCTTTATTATTTTCTTCTTTCTACTTCCTATGGACTTTTAATGTTTTTCTCTTTCTAATTCTCTAACTTGTAGAGTTGTTACAGAAAAACCGGAGAAGAACCAAGCAACGCTTAGAGAGATGGAGTTACATTTATTACGCGCGGGCCTAGAGGAAAATGTTTCTCAAATTCTGGGTGAAATTACACAGGAAGTTTCCAGTATTTATATGATTTTACCTTTTTTGTCTCCCAAATATGGTTTTTTTCCGGTTCCCTTTGCAAGTTCTTAAAGGGCCCTATGTGCTAGGGCTTTGAGACCTCAACCAAAGGCTTGGCCTGATGCCAGCACTGATAATTTCATCTGGAGAAGGTTTAGTGGCCTCTCTGAAATGGGAGTAGTCTTATTTTCCTTATTATTTAAGCCAGTAAGCATTTACAGAAGCCAGAAATAGCAGGGTTAAAATTTCAAAGTTTTTATATAAGATGGATGCATCATTCCCCACTGGTTTTAAGTACATGAGTCAAATCATTGACTCTTTTGGGTCATTGCTGGGGAAGGAATTATATTGACCTCCGAGGACTTAATTCTCTGCTGAATACAGTCAGTGGGCCTGTTTATAAGATAAGGGCCCAGAATGAGGGCCAGGAATAATCTCTAGAGCATACAAAGAGTCCTGGACTCTTTATTTTGCCTGATTGAATTAGGCTGGGAGTGATGAAGACACACTGCGATCCCATTGACCTTGGCTGCCGTGGGGGTGGTTCCTTCCAGATAGGAGTCAGTCCTTGGGTGGCAAATTTTTTTATCTAAACAGAGTCACCAGGTTGGAAGAGATGGACAGGATCAGAAGTTGGTTCAGGCAGAGCACAGAGCATCTCAGACATGTGTCTGGACTGCTTTCTGGGTGGACTGCAAAGCCTGCAAGAACTTGAGTAAAATTAGTTATGGATTTCAGCCTTTTCCTACCAGAATCTGTAGAGGCCCCACTGGTTTTTAGGGCAGCATTCCAGGCTGCTTCATCTGCAGTCCAGTTGCCTCTTGCCTCACATACGTACAGGTGTAGTGCCAGTTGGCCCATTGTCCTTGCTCTGCTCATTTCTGTCTAACTGCCTATTATATTATCTCAAGGATTCTGGCTCTGAATTCTTTCAGGGAAAATGGGCGATGGATTTCTTTTCTGTAGCTGCTTCCTACAGAAGAGGGGCAGAAGTTTCTCTCAGAACCAAAAGATCCTTGCTGTCTGTCAGAGAGACAATAAGGCCTGGGCACAGAAGGAAGGGGGCTTGTGACCTGGCAGAGATAAACTGTAACAAATTGTCTGGTTGAAGGGAAAGAAACATTTCATCTTTAATAACCTCTATAGAATTTTTCTCCTCAAAATTACCTCTATGTTTATTAAAAGAGCCAAGTTAAGACCAATCTTTCTATCGCATTCAATTTGGCCTGATTGTTTGCATAAACACAACAAGAATGGTAACTGACTACCTTTGCTGAAATCTCATGATTGAATCTTAATGTGCCCCAGAGGGCCAGGAAGCCAAGCCATCCAGCTGCCGTCAGGCCTGCCTGCAGTACCTGCTGAGTTAGGTGACTCCCTCACCTGTAGCGACTCTACCTGGGCTCACACCCTAGGCTTTAAGGCCCATCTTAGTAGCCCTCCTACTCATTGTGGTCCAGAGTGCATGGAGTTTTCAAAGGGATGCAAAGGTGCCCTTATTGCTCTCCTTCTACTCTGACCAACCATCAGTGATGGTAACGCATGGGCCTGATGCTCCAGCACCAGCTATTTTCAGAGCTCCTAAGCAGGATGCCAGACTTTTCCCGTGGCATTCTTATTGGCTTCAGGTCTTCAGAGTTCAGACAGGGTTCTTTAAAACATGACACTCCAGTCAAAGTTTCCAGTTAATAAAACCACTATTTGAAACTGGCCTTATTGAATCTATGCAAAGAAATGTATTGCCATGATTTATTAAACATTGCCAAATTTTGGAGGAATTATACAAGGAGAAAAATATACTGACCTGTTTTAAGATCTTCTGATTTTCCTTGTAAGTCCTTTCTATGGACTCTTCAGAATGATAACAGATAGGCACAGCTGTCCCTGTAGTAGGGCTTCCCTTCTTTGATTTGTCCTCTCAGAATGGACTAGGGGAGCTTCATTTCTTTAAAGGGTCTCACATGTCACAGTACCTCACAAGGTCTGTAATTCCTGTAACAGAGGGCTATTATTCACCACTTCACTACTTTCCTCTGTTCTAAAGAGATCTCTCCACTTTCCTAAAGTTGAGGTTTGTGCCACCCCTGACATGGGCATGGTCACACATGCAAGACTGTACACTGGCTGCCAACTGTCTTTCAATAGAGACCAAAACCTGATGGGTATTCTTTGCCTAGTTGAGCACCTGCCCTTTTGACAACTGCATTTAAATCTGTAAGAGAATTAAAGATTACTATATTTACATAATGAAGTATGACATTGGCATTGTGGCCAATTCAGACAGCTAAATCTTCTGCTACTAAACATGACACATGGTAAGGCTATACAAACATCTTAGGGAGGTGACTAAAGTCTATTCTTGACCTTCCCACACAAGGCAAAATTGTCCTTGTCTCTCTGGAGCCATGTCCAATGAAGACACAGGCATTATCTAAGTCTATTATACAATTTTCTGCAAGCCATTGTCAGGGCTGTGTACTGTGGCCAGTTCTTTTTCTAGCCACAAACACAGTCTGTCCAATTTTTCTAAGAAGTATTCTGACACAGGAGAAAGTTGTTTTATTGTATACAGGTGGCTTAACCCCTATATAACTGGATTTGGACCTCTGCCTAGCAAACTGTAGTTTACAAGTTCAATTTGCAGCCTCTGGTTCTTTTAACCCAATAGAGTCTTGGCCAGTCTCTCAGTCAGACTCCTTCTCTTGGAGAATTTCAAACTTCTGCAAGCTCTCTTCTGGGTCCAGGGAAAGCACCTTTCCTTTGTCCTTTTGTTAACCCTGTTTACTAGTTACAGGGTCCTGCCATAAACTGCTAGTCTAAAACAGCCAGAGTTGTAGTTAGAAACAGCACTGCATATACAGTCTCCCGTGGCAGAGCAGTGATCAGGCCTCTCCCAAGGGAGTGGACTGGAGGGGGGATATTAGCCCCTCCTATTTCAGCAGGAACAGGTACTGAACCCTTTCAGTACATTTGCAAACAGGGTGCTCTTGCTAACTCTATCTGCAGCTTTTATAGATTCCAGGCTCACTGCTCTATTCCTGGGGTTGCAGGAAAGCTAGTAGCAGTCACTGGTTTCCGTTTTAATTGCTGTAGCCAGCAAGCCAAAGGCCCAAGTCTTGTATTGCTTATTGTACAATACTCATTACTCATTGGGCGGCAGTGGGGCAGCTCTAATGTCAGGTATATTTCTGTTGTTCCCCACTTTTCTCACTGTGGTGGCTTCTTCCAGGGCCACTGCAGGCAGCTTGAACATTCAGCCCCCCTATCTCCCTTCTTTTTCCTAACTTTCAGGGGTGAGTCTGCCTAGCAACCAGTTCTAAATCACCAGGGTGGCTGCGGACTTCAGCTTTATTTCTCCTCCGCTTGGCTTCTGGGAATTTAGTTTGTTTGTTTTTTTAGAATTCTTTATTTTAGAAACCTTAATCCTTTAATGATTACCAAAAGTGAACAGTCAACATTTTCAGATTAATATTTATGAACACATTTTAAATGTATTTTACTTTCAAGAAAATATACCTAGACCTTCTATGATAAAACTAAGAACAGGCAAATTCAAACTTGTCCAGTACAAACTGCTATATTTTTCCTTATGTAATTTTAAGTATATTGTATCAGTCTAATTTAGCATTGGAAGGGTTTAAAAAGCATAAACCAGGGCAGAGAAAGATTAATCGTGCCTACAGAAAACTTACAATCTTGAATTTTTTTTTATTTTCGATAAGACACCTGTGACTAGCTACTGATCAGACTCCTATGCCTGTAGCAGTCTGCAGCCAGTAAAATCAACAAAAACCTATCTTTTCCTGCTTTATAATTAACTGCTGACCGCCCCTCCCCCCCAATTCTGCATTAACCATATACTCTGTCCTTAGTTGTTTTCCCTTTAAACAGTGGGAGTTTCAGAGAAAACCACAGACTACCACTGTAGTACGCCTCTCTCCCAGAGGCTGGGGTCCGACCTGTGGAGAAAAAATGACTTTTAGTTGGCCAGGCACAGGGAGACTTTTTTGCAGACTGAAAGCCTGGAGGGCCTCCTGAAAGAAAAGATCTTTAATCCAGTTACAGATGCTGTCACAACAGGATGACGGAAGAAGGGAGAGACCAGGATATGTCCTCTATGAGGATCCTAATAAATAACTAAAAATGGCAAATCAAACAAAGACAACAGGCTGTACGAGACACAAAGCAGGGTTAACGGGGCCTATAGACAGTTAATAATAATGTTCACAGGCAGGGACAGGGCCCATATGTATTTCTCCGCCCAGCGGAGCTGTAAGCCCTGCCCTTGGAAGCCTCCGACCACCGAAAGAGATAAGAAAACCATAAATAACAAATTCTTGAAGTTTACTACTTTGTTAATTTGCTAGGCAAATAGTTATCTTGAAAGACTTTTCTTTTGCTTTTCTTTACAAGTAATCTCAGAACTAAGCTATCTTGAAACCTAGCCAGCCTTTGTTTTAGCCTTAGAACTTCAAAATTCTAATTTAATACAGCAAATTTACAAATTAGAGCAAAACTGAAATCTTTACTTATACAAACATAGACAGACATTCCCATTAATAAAATAGACATACCTTCTCTCTGACAGAGGCAAAAGACTCTGAGAAAAACAATTCTCACAGCTGCAAGAGACCTTTTGCGCTCTGCCATAGGGCGTCTATCCCACCTCTAAACAGTCATTAGAAAGAGATAACAAAACACTCACATTTGTACAGCCAGAAGGCATAGAGCAGCTTTCGCTTCATACAGGCCAGTTAACTCTCTCAGTAGATTAGCCCAACAGGAGCTGAGCAGATAAACGAAACAGTGCTCAACTCCCCAGATGGGCATGGGGCCACTCCTGGCACCCACACCCCAGAACAGAATTCTCGACCAACATCTTGGTGAGAACCTACCGGAGGAGTTAAGACTGCGTCCAGTCCCCCTTCTCAGTAGCAGATTGGCCAGTCCCACACACAAGTAAACAGCAGAATGAACTCATAATTCCTTAATTGAATCTGAATCTACTCACTTCTGAAGTCCCACATTTATGTACCAGACAGCCCAAGTTTTGACTTCTACCAGATATTTACCCAGAGTTTAAAATACATTTTACCCTACTCCTAATTCCTGACCTGAGGAGCCCGCTCTCACCGGATACTCACTCAGAATTTAACCAACAATCCACCCAATTCCTGATTTGCCTGAGGAAGCCATATGGCTTCCAGGGAGGTAATCAAGCTCCCCTTCCACTCACTTGGAGTGGGCTGAACTGACGGGGCCCCTACCTTACTGATTCTGTCAACAGGTCCAGAAGTGTCCGTCCACTCTCTCCAGTTGCTGGCCAGGTTCTGGGCTGAGGTTTAAGAGTGCCCAGAGTCCCCCGGTTCAATTCTGCTAAATCAGCAGAGCGGCGCCTCCTGGAGGCCTATCCGACTCCCCCGGTCCTCAAACCCAGTCCATACCAGAGGCCAAAAGGCCACGTATAGGTTGGTTTTTCCCGGTCAGGGAACCAATAATGTTACAGAAAAACCAGAGAAGAACCAAGCAATGCTTAGAGTAAGCATTTACAGAAGCCAGAAATAGCAGGGTTAAAATTTCAAAGTTTTTATGTAAGATGGATGCATCAGCGTTAGATAACTTATTAACTGTTTTTCTTGTTTTTTTGAGATAATCCTGTAGTGCTATTAACTTCTTTCTCAGGACTATTTTCACCGAGTCCCATATATTTTCGGTTGTTGTGTGTTCATTTTCATTTGTTTCCAGGGTGTTTTTTAATTTCTTTTTAAGTTTCTTTTGTAATCTATCCATTGTTTAATAGCATGCTACTTAGCCTCCATATTTTTGTTTCTGAGCATTTTTATTGTAGCTTATTTCTAATTTCATGCCATTGTGAAAAGATGCTTGATATGATTTAAATCTTCTTGAACTTAAAGAGACTCAGTTTGTGTCCTAATGTGTGGTATACCTTGGAAATGTTCCATGTGCACTTGAGCTGTATATTCTGCAGCTTTGGGTGAAATGTTCTGAAAATGTCAATTGCATTTGATGCAGCATGTCATTTAGGATCACTATTTTCTTGTTGATATTTTGTTTAGAATATTTATCCAGTGATATCTGTGAGGTATTAAAGTCCCCTACTATGATTGTATTGCTGTCAATCTCTCCCTTAATATCCTCCAGAAGTTTTCTTATATATTTGCTCCTGTATTGAGTGCATATATGTTTACCAGAGTTATAGCCTCTTGTTTTATCAATCCCTTTAGCATTATGAAGTGGTCTTCATTATCACTTGTTATGGCCCTCACATCGAAGACTATTTTGTCAGATATGAGTATTGCTACCCAGCCTTTTTTCATTTCCATTTCCCCAGAAGCTTTTTTCCCCCCTATCACTCACTTTCACTCTGTGTGAATCCTAATGTTCTGAGGTGGGTAGCTTATAGACAGCATATATGTTGGTCATTTTTCTTATCCAATCAGCTACCCTATGTTGATAGAGCATTTAAGACATTTTAATTCAAGATTCTTAATGTACTTATTTGTTGCTCTTTATGTATTTTTACTCTTTATATTTGTGTTCTTTTTCTCTATATTTCTTCTTTTTATATATTTCTTCTTTTTATATCATTATCTTTAGCATTTCTTGTACTGCTGGTTTGGTGATAATAAATTCCTTTAGCCTTTTTTTTTTGTCTGCAAAGTTCTTTATTTCACCTTCAATTTGGACTGATAGTCTTTCTGGGTAGATTAGTATTGGGTTCAGTTCCTTGATTTTCATTACCTTGTATATACTCCATGCCATTCCCTTCTGGCATGAAGTGTTCCTATTGAGAATTTACCTAACAGTTTATGGGAGCTCTCTTGAAGATAACTTTCTGTCCCTGTCTTTCAGCCTTTAAGGTTCTTTCTGTCTTTTATGTTTGCCATTTTAATTATTATGTACCTAGGTGTGGTTCTTTTGGGACTCATCTTAGCTGGAACTCTCTGTGCTTCCTGAACCTGAATGACTTTTTCCTTCACTAGTTTAAGAAAATTTTCTGCCATTATTTCTCCAAACAGGCTCTCTACTACTTGCTTAGAGTTTTCTCCTTGTGGCACCCCTATAATGTGAATATTGTTAGATTTCATATTGTTCCAAAGCTCTCTTAAACTCTCCTCCTGCTTTTTAATTTTTTCATCCCAATTGCTGTTCTGAATGGTATTTTTTCTACCTTGTCTTCTAATTTACTGAGTTGATCCTCAGCTTCATCTAGTCTACTATTGAATCCTTCCAGGATGCTCTTTATTTCAGCTATGTCATTCCTCATTTCCAATTGATTCTTATTTATTTTTTTACCCACTCTTTTCATGTTGGTATATCTCTCATTAAGTTCCTTAATATTCTTCTTATTTTCCTTATAAAATTCTCATTAAGTTGCTTGTAGTTTTCACCTAATTGTTTGAGCACCCTTATTACCATTTCTCTGAATTCTTTATATCACAAACTCCTTGCCTCCACTTCACTTAGGTCCTTTTATAGAGATTACTCCTTTTCTTTCATTTGGGGGTTCTTTCTTTGTCTCCCATTTTTTTCTGTCCCTTTGTATTTGTTTCTATGTATTAGATCAAACTGCTATGCCTTCCAAATTTTGTGGGATAGTCTTATGTAGTAAGTGGTCTGTGAGACCCAATATTGCATTCTCTTAGATCTCTTGAGTTGGGCGCTCTAAGAAAGCCCTTTCTTTTAGTCATTTGGGTTCCCCTGTTGCAGCTGTGTATTGAATGTTACTGTCCTGTTTGTGGATGGAATCTACCCTCAGGCTGGCTAACTATGTGGCTCACCCCCTATCATGTTGTGTGAGCTGCTATAGAGATGCTGACCAAACAGAACAAAATACAACAAAACAAGACATGAAACAGAAGAAACAAAACAAAATTGTACACAAGACTCCTACAGCACCAACAAATGCAACCACCAGAGAAGAGAAAATTAGGAAAGAGGTAAGAGAGCAAGAATGATAGAGAAAAAAAAGGAAGAAAAAATACCAGGAGAAAAAAAAAAAAACAAAATAAGCAAACAATAAAAGCACAAACAAAAACAACAAAGCAGGGCTGAATATCTAAATACAGAGTTGAAATAAAGAAAATAAGAATGAAGAGTTAGAGGAGTAGGGGGAGGGAAAATATTTTAAAATAAAGGAGGGAGAAAATAAATGAAAAGACAAGGAAAAGGTTTGAAAAGGAAAATAGAGAAGAAAGCAGATAGACTGAAAGGAGGAGGAGGAGGAGGAAAAAAGAATAAGAATAAGAATAAGAATAAGAATAAGGAGGAGGAGGAGGAGGAGGAGGAGGAGGAGGAGGAGGAGGAGGAGGAGAGAATAAAGCAGAAGAAAAAGAAAAAAGAGAAACAAAATGAGTAGTGAAAAAAAGAAAAAAGAAAAAAATAAGTGGGAAAACAGCAGAGGAAAATTAGATATATGAACAAAATAATAGAGACTAGAATAATAACAAATCAATAAAGCAGATAGATAAACAAGATAAACTTTTTTATTTATTTTTTAAAATTTTTAAAATATATTTTATTGATTTGTTACAGAAAGGAAGGGAGAGGGATAGAGGGATCGATGAGAGAGAAACATAGATCAGCTGCCTCCTGCACAACCCCTACTAGGGATGTGCCCGCAACCAAGGTACATGCCCTTGACCAGAATCGAACCTGGGATCTTTCAGTCTGCAGGCTGACGCTCTAGCCACTGAACCAATCAGGTTAGGGCAACAAGATAAACTTTAAAACTGGGAAAAAAAGCAAGGAAATGAAAAATAAAAAATAATAAAAGAGAAGAAAACAGGTAGAAAAAAAAGATAAAAGAATGATAGAAAAAAGAAGAAAAAAGGTAAAGTGTCTCATTTCAGCCTACTTTGATGCCCCATGGAAGTTTGCTTTGGATCCTTCTGTTCATTCTGTCAGGCAATTCTGGGCTTCCTCTTAGGTACTTAGGTGCTAACCAAGGTCTGACACTCTCTTTAGGTTTCAGCAACCTGCTCGAAGCCCCAAGCAATCCACTGATCCACCGCTTGTGTCTGTCTCCACAGGCCTTGGCTGCAAACAGGAAGGGACAATTTTTCCTCTAAAGTATGTGTTTTAGCAGCATGATACCAAGGGCTGAGTCAGGAAACTTCCCCTGGTTCCTGGGGCTCCGCCTCTGCCTGCTTTTGCTTGCTAGCTGCTGTCAATCTTAAGCACTCAAAAGTCTGTTTCTGAAAGGGCTTTAGGCAGGAGAGGTGCTGTTTAGCTTTCAGGGAATATGATGGGTGTGTTTACTTGGCTCAGAGCTACTCCCCTGTAAGTGGCCAAAATATTACTTTGTCCTTGGTTGGACAGAGATCCTTGTATGGAGACCAACAGGATTAGAAGGAAACCTGGAGCTTTTATCACTTTTCCCTTTCAGGGAAAATATCAGTCTGGTTCCCAGGATAGGGGGGCAGATGGCCCATCCCTCAATCCAGTCCCTGATGGCTCCTTGACTCTGTTCAAATCCATAAGCTTGACCTCTGCTTTTGTTCCCGTGAAAAGCTCAAAATGCTGGGCGCCTGTGGGTGAGACAGGCTATATCCCCAGGGCAGGGCTTTTTTCTTTAACCTGCCCTCTGGATGCTGGGAACAGCTGGCTTCTTTCAGGAAAAATGCCCATTTTGGTTGGGGGGCCGATGACTAAATGATCCTGGCTGTGGTTTTACCAAGTCTCCCTCCAATGCTCCCACTCCAGCCTCCCCTTAAGCACCTCGAGTCCATGTTTCCCTCCCTGCACCAATGAGAGTAGCTGCAAATGAAATTGCCTAGTCTGTGGGTTTAGAGAAAAACAAAAACAAAACAAACAAACAAACAAACAAACAAAACTGTGGCTTTTTCTCCATCCAGCTCTGGTCTACTGGCTCCAGACTCTGCTGTGGCCAGCAGCCCTGCCACTTTCCTGGCTGGATGTTATGGAGGCTTCGGGTCTCAGCTCTGGTGCTCCATGCTGTGGAGTCCAGCCTGGGTTCCAGGTCTCTATCTTCTGAGGGAACAGACTCTCCCATAGCTGGGAGTTCCCTTCTCACGCTCTTGGCTGCCAGCCTGTTGCCCCTGGAGCTGGGTCGGCTCCTCTTGGGACTCACCCTTCCTGCCATCTCCAGGTGTTTTGTGTCCTTCCTTGATCTAAGTCTCCTCCTCAGCTGGATCTCAGTTGGTAATTCCAGGTAAATGTTCTCCAATTTAGTTATATTTCCCATCTGCCCTGGGACAAGGTACATGACAGGTCTGCCTATTTGGCCTCCATTTTTCTCAGAAACTTAATTTACCTTACCATGGATGCATTATTTTTTTTGCAGTCAAATATTAGTTGAACAACACCTTTTAATGTCTCACTTTTTACCGTTCTTGAAGTATTTTTATGGCTTCCTTAAAATTCTTGTCAGCAAGGGGAACCAAGATGGCGGCATGAAGTGTATACCTAGGTGTGCAGCCTCCACAACTATATTTTTAAATACAACTATATAGATAAACGGCCATCCTCCAGAACCAAGGGAGGGGAGGCTTTGCAACCAGAAGGCAAGAGAAGGAGTGCTTTGAGACTGAGTGGAAGCTCCCTGCGCCAAAACTGAAAGGTACTGAGGGACGCGCGGAACGGAGGCAGTGGC
>PVJC01038191.1:0-16863 GCA_004026665.1 Murina feae | reverse complement strand
AGTGGCAAGAAATATTCAAAGTGATGAATAGCAAGAACCTACAGCCAAAATTACTTTACCCAGCAAAGCTATCGTTCAGAATTGAGGGTCGGATAAAGAGCTTCACAGACAAGAAAAAGCTAAAAGAGTTCATCACCACCCAACTAGTATTATATGAAATGCTGAAAGGTATCCTTTGAGAATGAGGAAGAAGAAAAAGAAAAGTAAAAATTATGAACAACAAATATATATCAACGAATGAATCTAAGAATAAAGTGAATAAAAAAATCTGATGAACAGAATAAACTGGTGAATAGAATAGAATCAGAGGCATAGAAAGGGAGTGGACTGACAATTTTTGGGGGTTAAGGGTGTTGGGGGTGCGTGAAGAGAATGGACAATAATTTTACACCTATGAATGAGGACAGTGGGGGGGGCAAGGACAGAGGTTGGGGTGGGAATTGGGAGGAGGGGAGCTATGGGGGAAAAAAGAGGAACAACTGTAATAATCTGAACAATAAAGATAAATTAAAAAAAAAAAGCTGTGGTACATTCCCCCCCCCCGCCCCCCCATGGAACTCTTTGCAGCTGTGAAAAAGAAGGATCTCTTACCCTTTGAGACAGCATGGAGGGACCTGGAGAGTATTTTGCTAAGTGAAATAAGCCAGTCAGAGAAAGATAAATATCACATGATCTCACTTATATGTGGAATCTAAGGAACAAAATATATTGACGAACAAGATAGGACCACAAACATGGAAGCATGCAATAGACGGACAGATCTCAGAGGGAAGGCAGGCGGGAAGGAATGAATCAAAGAATTTATAAGCATGTATGGACACAGACAATAGGCAGGTGAAGGCCTGCGTGTGGGGATTGGGAGATGGATGGAGGGGGGCAGGAGTGGAAAATGTGGGACATCTGTAATACTCTCAACAATAAAATAAACTTAAAAAATCCATTTCCCCCTTCACTCTCTAGTTGCATTATAGAACTTTTCAAAGATAGGCCTGTGTCTTCTCTTTGCTAACTTTTCTTCCACTTCCGTCCCCCCTCACGCCACCCCCCCCCCCACCCCAGCCTCCTCTGGAAGTGTGGTTGATTACTTGTCTGCCCATCTAATCTTAAATGACTGTTCCTTTTCCGGTTCACTGGTCATGGCTCTATCCCGTTTCTTGGGGCAATAAATACCAGTCTGGACTGCTGGACTTGCCAGCCCAGAAGCCTCCTAGCTTCTATCATCCATGAAGCTCATTCTTCTGGTTTTGACTGTTATCCTGACACTGGCCCAGGCCGCCAAAGGTAATCAGACTCTCTCCTCAGGGCTAGTGGCTCAGGGAACCCAGCGCCTGTTCAGGAAACTCTGGGGCTTTGACAGCTTGGGTTGGGAGAAAGGCCGGGCAGGCCCCACAGAGGCCTTTGGATGATCTTTCTAGCTAAGGGGAAGTTTGAGTTCTCTGGTAGCAATCGATCTTTTCAGTACCATTACTTGACTATCTTGAACTGCTCTCTCTGGTTGGCTTAGAAGAAGTTGAACATGACCTGGAGGTGGGGTGTGGGGGAGCAGGGTACAAGGAGGAGAGAGACTAGTGCATGGAATACAGGGGGTTTGACTTTTGATCTCTCATTGCCTCCATGAAAATGGTTCCTGAATTTTGGACTGTTGGAGGGTTCTGACGTCACTCTATTAGGCAGCCTTAATGCATCTCCTTTAGGTAGTAGGTTCCCCAGGACAATTGTTCCTAATGATCTTGGCAGCAAAAAGCCCCAGGATGCTGTGGAGAAGGAAGTGCGACTTGCAGTTGTCCGGATGTGTGTATTTCCAATTCCTGTCCATTTTCACTGACATGGTCAGAAAGGTACTGAAGGACAAAGGGAATGGAACCAATTGATACTGGGCACCTGGCTATATTAAAATATGAGAGAGATGAACCCCTGGAGAGAGGAGGACCTGCCCCAAGGGAGGCTCCAGGCCACTGCATGAGGAGGACTTTGAGGTTCCGACTGGGGACACAAGTGGGAAAAGAAAGGACAGTGACCTGTAATCTCCCCTACACTAGAAAGATGCCTTATGAGGGCTTCTTTCCACATGTCTCCTATTTCCCTTACTACTGTCTTCTCTACTTTGGCCTCCCACTTCCCGTTCTCTGCTTTACTTCAAGACTAAGCTTGCTCCCTCTTTCCCTTTTAATTTCAGTCATGAAGTGTTGGCACAGGCTGGGAATTTGCAGAACCGCATGTGAAGAGGGTGAAGTGTTCTACATATTGTGCAATGCTGAGGCCAAGTGCTGTGTGAATCCCAAGTACGTGCCTGTCAACACTAAGTCCTCAGACTCATCTGGAAGCCTGGGATAACCACCCTTCTGCAGCCTGAAAGGTCCCAGCCCACCTCGAGTCTCACATCACTGGATCCCACAGTTCTATTAAATCATTCTTGGCTAGACTCTGTTTGTGTCTGGCAGTTCCACCAAGTGTACTTAGAAATGAATAGAAAGGAATAAATGTGTGGGTGGGGGAGTATTAAGGCAACAGGATAGACAGTGGGTGCTAATAATCTGTCTTGCACATAGCTCCTAACCTGCTGGCCCTTGAAGCTGATCTCGGTGATAGAAATAAGGAATGCTCATGTGGATTCTTGCTTTCTAGGCCAGCACAGTAGCATTTTCTGCAGCGATGGAGGTGTTCTATATCTCTGTTGTCCTATATGGTAACTACTAGCCACATGTGGCTAAGGAGCACTTGAAATGTGGCTAGTATGACTGGTGGGCTGAATTTTTAATTTAAATTAATTTATATTTAAAGTTATATCGCTAAATGTATACAGCTAGTGGTTATCATAGCTTTAGAGTCTGTAAGGCTGAGGCAGGCTCAGTCTCTGGGTATTTTAGAGGAAGTCAAGGAGGCAAGAAGAATGCGTGATGAACTTAAGAATCCATTCTTAGCCTGCTGCGTCTCTTTCATTATTGGATGTGATGGTCAGAATTTGTCAGAGACAAAAAGGGCAGAAAAGGAATTTCTTTAAAGGATAGCATGCAGTTCATAGAACTAACTGGAAGTCTAGACAGTTGGGCTTGGCAGGTCCAATGGGGAGTGGACAGCAGGAATAAACCTACCAGGATTCATTCCACCACCAGCACGGCCATCCTAACGCTGGACAACAGCCTCACAGCCGAACTCTTGCCGTTGCTAATGCCATGATGTGAATATTTTTTCCCCACCTTCCCGGTGGTTTGGATTTAATCTTTTAAAATTCAAAATCCTTTGTCAGAGTGTCCACTTGGCTGAGTTTGGGTCGTGTGCCTGCCTGCTAATTCCCAAGGTGGCACAGAAGAATATTTGTCTTTAGTGCTTTCCATAAAGACCCAAAGACTAGAGAATTACTCCCAGATAGAAAGGGGTTCAGATCTGAGCGTCCATCAGGGCACAAACGACCACTCCCAGGGAATACTGCTCCTGAAGCTTTTCCTTTAACCTTTGGCCTTTCTGATTGCCAGGGGCAGGACTAAGCTGAGGAAAGAGAGGTGTCCATGACACAGCATCTACGGAGGCACTCACTCTGAGGGTCGTGCAAGTGCCTCTTTTCATGTCGCACCCTAGGCACCTCCTTCGCCTCACTCTAGACCGGACCCTGCCAGTTGCATCCTGCATTTCTCCTTTGCAGCACCCACCATAGCTTAAATGTAAATGGATTAAATGCTCTAATCAAAAGACTTAGGGTGGCTGAATGGATAAGTTAACAAGACCTGCACATATGCTGTCTACAAGAGACCCACTTGAGATCAAAAGATATACCAGATTGAAAGTAAAGGGGTGGAAAAAGGTATTTCATGCAAATGGAAATGAAACAACAAACAAACAAACAGCTGGGCTAGTAATACTTATACCAGACAAAATAGACTTTAAAACAAAGTCCACCCTGGCCAGTATGGCTCAGTGATTGAGCGTCGACCTATGAACCAGGAGGTCATGGTTTGATTCCCGGTTAGGGCACAAGCCTGGATTACAGACTTGATCCCCACTGTGGGGCGTGCAGGAGGCAGCCAATCAATTATTTTCTCTCATCACTGATGTTTCTATCTCTCTCTCCCCCTCTCCCTTCCTTTCTGAAATCAATAAAAATGTATTTATAAATAAATAAATAAATAAATAAATAAATAAATTTTAAGTACCTGGACTGTGTGGGAACCATCTGGGAACTTGATAACTAGTTTCTGACCCCACTGAGGAATTCAGGCTGCAAGGGAGTGAGTGGCTCTTTAAAAACTTAAAAAAGGAACTGCACAGATTTCAGGGGGTGGGTACTGCTGGTCTTAGAGAACTGGCCTGGCCAGGCTGTACCCATGTGGGAGGCATTACAAAGGTGGAGGCCACAGTCTATTCTGATCTTAGTGGGTCCCAGGAGACATCACACAGTAACCAGGGGACAACTTGGCTCTCCCGCCAGGCCTGCCGCTTTCCCTATCTCCTGGCCTCTTCACTCATAGTGGCTTCTACTTACTGGCTACCTTGGTAGCTCCTGCTCCTTGCTGCCCTGCAAAGTACTTCTCTTAGCTTTGGACCAGAGCTGCCAGCTTAACAGAAAAATCGCTATGCAACTGCCATAATCCAGTCATAGAATGTAGGGGCAAGAGTGGAGTAAAGGAACTGAGAACAAATACATATGCAGATATGTATTCAAAAATATGCAAACACACACCCACACACCAATTACATGTCCACACACAACTACATCTAATCTAATAAAAGAGTAATATGCTAATTGCATCACTCCACTACATCCCAAGCCATGCCCACCAGCCAATCAGAGCGACTATATGCAAATTAACCCAACCAAGATGGTGGTCAGCAGCCATGGAGCTAGAGCAAACAGGAAGCTTGGTTGCCCTGGCAATGGAGGAAGATAAGCTTCCCGCCTTGCTAGGCCGGCTGTGGCCTCTACTCAAGGCAACAAAGTTTCAATTATAGAAGATAAATAAATCCCAGATTTCTGCTTTCAGCCAGTCTCACTGGGAGCTTGGGTTCCTGGGGTCTGTGGCCAGCCTGCAAACAGCCATCAGCCCCTCAACCAGGCTGGCCAGGCACCCCAGCGGGAACCCCACCCTGATCTGGGATACAGGGCAAACCAGCCGTCCCTCACCCATGCATCAGGCCTCTATCTTATATAATAAAAGGGTAATATGCAAATTGACCCTAACAGCAGAACGACTGGGAATGACTGGTCACTATGACACACACTGACCACTAGGGGGCAGATGCTCAATGCAGGAACTGCCCCTGGTGGTCAGTGCAATCCCACAGGGAGAGCTCTGCTCAGCCACAATCCAGGCTGATGGCTGCCAGTACAGTGGTGGTGGTGGGAGCCTTTTCTGCCTCCTCAGCAGTGCTAAGGATGTCTGACTGCAGCTTAGGCCTGCTCCCCATTGGCAAGTGGACATTCCCCAAGGGCTCCCGGGCTGCCAGAAGGATGTCTGACTGCCAGCTTAGTCCCGATCCCCCAGGGAGTGGGCCTAAGCCAGTAGGTGACATCCTCCAAGGGGTCCCAGACTGTGAGAGGGCACAGGCCGGGCTGAGGGATCCCCAGAGTGCACAAATTTTTGTGCACCGGGCCTCTAGTGTAAGTATAAAATGCACATATACATACAAATACTCACATACACAAAGTACATACAAATAACACATGCACACAAAATATACACAAGACATACAAAATTTGAGCATATACAGGTATGCAAAATTTACACACATATGCACAATTTCATATAAACAAAGTGCAATACAAATATAGACCCAGGCACTCAGGTACAGTTATAGTACATAAGTGTACTATAGCAATTAAACTATCTTTTTCATCCTAGCTGGTTTGGCTCAGTGGGTAGAGTGTCGGTCCAAGGACTGAAGGGTCCCAGGTTCAATTCCCGTCAAGGGCACGAACCTCTGTTGCAGGCTCAATCCCAGGCCCTGGATTCCTGGGAGACAACCAATCAATATGTCTCTCTCACATAGATGTTTTTCTCTCTCTGTCTCTCCCCCTTTTTCCCACTCCCTAAAATCAATGGGAAAAATATCCTCAGATGAGGATTAACAACAACAAAAAGACAACAAAAAACTATCTTTTGCCATGTTTCCTTATCTCAGTCAAGACCATTTCTCACTCTTTGGGCAATCTGTGCATGTAAGGATTCATGAGGGGGCTTATGAAACATTGCAAAGAGTTGTAATAAGAAAAGGTCTGCCATCTCCAGGTTGGGATTTTCTAGTTTATTGCAATGATAATATTACAGTCACTCTGTGTCAGGTGTCATTCTTAGTGCTTTATGTGTATTCACTCATTGGATCCCTATTAACAACCCTATGAAGTAAGCACTTTTATTACCTCCATAATATAGTGGAGGAAATAGGTTCAGAGTTAATTAAATTTTCAAAACAAAGTAACACTGGCTGGAGACGAACTTCAGAATTCAGATTTACCAACATCGTGCTATGTTGTCTCATTCGATGCTGAGTCCTGCAGACACTGAGTGAGATAGTCAAGGAAAGGCATGTGACTCCCCCAATCCTGGACCAAACCAAACACGTTGCACCTCCACGACACTGCTGGGTGATGACCCTAAACGCCCTCATCCTGAGCAGCAACACCACACACAGATCAAATCCTCGCAAACACTTTGAGTGAGTGACCTTAAACAAAGGGAGGTTTACAGTGCTGCCCAAGTAGAATTCAAAATAAAGCAACACTACTTTGAAATAAAATTTTACTTATGCAAAACTAGAGGACCGGTGCATGGATTTGTGTACTGGTGGGGCCCCTCAGCTTGGCCTGCAGGGATTGGGCTGAAACCAGCAATCCAATGCTGCCTGCCACTCCTGCCTGCTGCTGCTCCCTCTCATGCTGGCCCTGCTGTGCCCAGTCAGTCCTGATGAGGAGAGATTCGGGCTGCTGCAGCAGTGCTCACCAGCCAGCTCTGCGTCTGGTGCCTTTTGGTCATTCAGTTGTTCAGTCACTTAAGCTTCTAATCTAATAAAAGAGTAATATTAAAATTAACCATTTCTTTGGGATGCCTAAGCCACGTCCACCAGCCAATCAGAGTGACTGTATGCAAATTAGCCCAGGCAAGATGGCAGAGGCCACAGCCCCGGGGTCCAGCAGGGCAGATGGAAGACCTCTGCCTTGGGATCCAGGCCACAGCCACAGGGCGGGAGGAGTGAGCCAGCCTGTAAGCCCTTCCCATCTGCCCCACTGCCCCCCTGGGCGGGGTGGGAAGAGCGAGCTGCAGAAGTGGCAGGACCAGCCAGCCGCCTGGAGGCTGTGGGCACTTCTGTGTGTGTGTCCTGGTCATCGGGCGCTTTGCAGGTGGAAGCCGAGGGGCGGGTCCAGCCAGCCAGCCTGGAAGCTTCGGCCTTGGAATGGATCGATCGCGTGTGCCCCGTGATGGATTCGCAGGCGGCAGCCGAAGGGGTGGGGAGCAGCTAGCCGG
This sequence comes from Murina feae, assembly GCA_004026665.1. Lineage (NCBI taxonomy): Eukaryota > Metazoa > Chordata > Mammalia > Chiroptera > Vespertilionidae > Murina > Murina feae. The sequence continues at coordinate 9,409 of PVJC01038191.1, read as the reverse complement.
CTCCACTCCTCGGCTGTGGCCTTGCAATGGACCGATTGCACAGGGCACACACACTCCCTGATGGATTCCCAGGCAGCAGAGGCCTAAGCAATGGGTCATTCCAAGGCCTCAGTCCAGGGGTGGGGAGCAGCCTTGGAAGGAATGGGGGAGGAAGCAAAGTAGGTCAGAGGGAGGAAGTGAAGAAAAAATTAAGGTGGGAAGGAAGGAAAAGGGGAGGGTGGGCAGGGGTAAAGATAAAGGAAAGAAGGAATGTTGGAAGGGAAGGAGGGTAGTAGAAAATGGGAAGAATGATGATGGAACAGAAGTAGGAAATAAGGAGGAAAGAGAAGTTTATAAAGGATAAGTCAGTAGGAAAAGTGTTACATAAAGGAGAAAAATTGTGTGAGAGGAAGAAGCCAATAAGGAAGTCAAATACAATTGTGCATGAAGGGGATAAGATTAAAAAAGAAAGCTAATAGGGGTGACCAGGTCGGCAGGGGAGGGCAGTTAGGGGGATCAGGCAGGCAGGCAGGCAGAGTGGTTAGGGCAGGCAGGCAGGTTAGCGGTTAAGAACCAGAGGTCCTGGATTATGAGAGTCCCCAAAAACTCCATATTGGAGAGGGTGCAGGTTGGGCTGAGGGACCACCTCCCTTCCCCCGTGCACGAATTTCGTGCACCAGGCCCATAGTTTATATATAAAGGGCCCAGTGCACAAAATTTGTACACATTAAAAGGGAATTAATTAGAAGAAATATTTTAATATTGCTATTTGCCTTTTCTCGATAATGGAAGTGTCAGAGATGAAAGAAAATTAGTAACATGTATGTAAAAATCTCTCTCCTGTCAGAGTCTGGGGTGAGCCGCAGGACTCAGAGTCAAGTCCCTGCCCACCCGCACGTGCCTCAAAATCACGCAAGACCCAGACCTGGCTGGCCCCACCCCTGTCAAGCCCTGCAGGGTGTGGGGAGGACGCAGCCTCACGTCCTCCATCAAGCCCCACCAGGCAGGGGGTGCAGCCTCAGGTCTCCCGGCTCCCTACATGAGGTTGCGAGGGTGTGATGATCATTTGCATATTAGCTCTCTATTATATAGGACGATACAAAGCATTCTTGTAAGCTGAAATTAAAATAGGTTCTTGCAATTTTCTGCCTTTATTTTTGACTCATGCCCTGCTGGGGTCCTGAGCACACATTCAGTTTTCCTATTGGACCCTCCAGCCCTGGTTGCAGGTTTCAACCTCTCAGCTCTGTGTTTATGGGTGATTCTCTTGTGTCACCCAGAATGGCTTTTCTAGACTGTCCATTTTCTCCAGGCCCCATCCCTCCACCCAACAGAGGAATCTAGCACTACTTTTTTTTTTTTTTTTTAAATATTTTATTGATTTTTTTACAGAGAGGAAAGGAGAGGAATAGAGAGTTAGAAACATTGATGAGAGAGAAACATTGATCAGCTGCCTCCTGCACATTCCCCACTGGGGATGTGCCACAACTAAGGTACATGCCCTTGACTGGAATCAAACCTAGGACCCTTGAGTCCACAGGCTGACGCTCTATCCACTGAGCCAAACCAGTCAGGGCTTAGCTCTTTCAGTGAGACAATAGAGGTCCAACCCACTCAAGCTCCCCATTCCCTTCTCTGACCCTTCAAAACAAAGAAATTGTAACTAAAGTGAATCGAGCACTATCTGCCCGGGTCTGTGCTAAACACAGGATAGACATTTTATTATCAATTAAATGTCATGTGAAATCATGAGCCCTGGCTGGTATAGTTCAGTTGGTTGAGCACCGTCCCATGCACCAAAAGGTCACCGGTCTGGTCAGGGCACATTCCTGGATTGCAGGCTTGATCCCCAGTAGGTTTCACTCTTACATCGATGTTTCTCTTCCTCTCCCTCCAAGAAAACAAAACAAAACAAAACAAAACATCAATAAAAAACATATTTTCAGAAAAGAAAGCATGAGGCAGACATTATTATTATCCCCCAAATTAAACAATTTGCCCATGGCCACTATATCAATTAGAATTTTTATTAAGGAAACCCTTCGGCTATCTGCCAGCTCAGGGGCTGCATAATCAGGCTTAACAAATAGGTTGGGAGGTGGGTGGGTAGACCAGAATGAAAAATCACCCTAAGACCCAGTTCAGGGAATATTCAGTTGCTACCAAACCCCATTGCTTGGGACCCTGAACTCCACTTGTGCTTGCTCTGCTTCCCTGCTGCCTCTGGACACTGGATATCACTTTGAGCTCTTTTGCTGAAATAAATCTTCCAGTGTTCCTGTTTCCTGGAATTATGAACATCTTATTTAAAAACAAACAAACAAACACAGAATGGAGGTATCTGATTGGCCGAGCCTCTGCCATGTACTCACATCCTAGCTGCAAGAGAGGCAGGAAAACAAGTATTTGAACTTTAAGAGTCAGCACTGCCCCTCCCCAAGACTGCGATGGTGAGGAGATTTCTCCAAAATGGGAAGGTGGATACGGATGGTAGGCAGACAACAAAATATAACAAAAGAAATAGATATTTATAGCAGCCACATAGGTAGCAGAGGCGGGATTTGAATTCAGATCTGTTTGACATAAAAGGTTGAAGTTTTAAGGACAGCGCTATGCAGTCATTCTATAAAACCCCCATCCTCTTACAAGGGAGCTCTCTCTACTGAAGTCCAGTGTTTCCATTTAATTTTTTTACTCCACTCCCTTCTGCTTCCATTGAATTTTCTCTATCAACAGACCCCTCTCTCTTCTATATTTTCAATATCTCTGTTTATACAGTGCATTTCTCCTCAGCTTAACCAATGTTACATCTCCCACATCTTTACAAACACATTTCCTCAGAATCTTCTCCTTGGTCTGGACCCAGAGAGTTCTGGGTTTGAATCTTGACCTTCTCAGTGACCCTGGTTCAGTCATTTCACCTCTCTGAGCCACAGTTTTCTCCTTAGTCAGACATATTTCCTTGTGAGGATTAACCCCAGACAAGGCTCAATACATAGTCGATGGTATTGTCATAAACATTACTTCCATCACGGCTGGGGGTGGGATGAGGAGTGACTACAGATTGGTATGGGAAGATATTTTTTGGGTGATGGAAATGTTCTAAAATTGGACTGTAGCGATGGTAATAAAACTCTATAAATTTACAAAAAGTCATGGCATTGCACACTTACTGAGTGGATTTTATAGCCCGTAAGCTTCAATAAAGCTGTTATAAAATAACGAAGGTACAAACCAGCGTTACTCTCTGACCTTACCCTCTATAGAGACTCCTCAAGTTTTTCTAGGCAGGAATCCCTAGAACAGTGGTTCTCAACCTTCTGGCCCTTTAAGTACAGTTCCTCATGTTGTGACCCAACCATAAAATCATTTTCGTCGCTACTTCCTAACTGTAATGTTGCTACTGTTACGGATCATAATGTACACATCTGATATGCAGGAGGGTCTTAGGCGACCCCTGTGAAAGGGTCGTTGGACCTCCAAAGGGGTCGCTGCCTTAGAGTCTTCTTTCAGGCTGGCTTCCTCAAGGATCTGGGACCGCTGCTACGCCAAATCTGAAGAAACAGCAGGAGATGGGGTTGTGAGTAGAAGCACTGTAACAGGGAGGCAGTCGACCTGGGCTCACTCAAATCTTGGATTCCTCAAATGGTCACCAGGGCAAAATGTTAACTCTTCTGAGCTTTAGTTTTCAAATCAGCACAACGGGGGAACACTCTTTCTGGTGGTTGTGAGACTGAGAGGAGACTATATACCTGTGAAATACTCACCAAATCCAGCAGAGAGTCAGCTCTTTAGCTGGTTACTGTGGTCGGGGAGGGACCGCCTCTGAGGTTCCAGCTCTTAGTGATGTTTTTCTTCTCACACCCTTTATGTGTATGCTCTCCCAGCCACAATGCAGGCCTTGTCATTTCTCCCGAGAGAGAAGCCTTCCATACCAGCCTCCCCTCACTCTGGTAAGTATCTTCCGTGCCAGCTGCCCAAGTGATTTTTCTGGGGGAAAAAAATCAAAACTGCCCTGGCTGGAGTGGCTCAGTTAGTTGAGTGTTGTCCTGTGCACTGAAAGGTCACCAGTTAGACTCTTGGTCAGGGCACATACCCAGGTTGCAGGTTCGATTCCCTCCCATGATGATTTGCTGTGTGCCTCACCTGCCTCAATGTCTCCGCTTCTGTCACCAATATTCACAGCTACAGCTGTTTACTGACCATTGTCCTGACCTTCCTTGACGGAAATCTGCTTTCTAGTCTCCATTCTTCTCCCTGCCAGGAGGCCCTCGAGCAGCTTACTTCCCCTGACTAAGTTTCAGTTTTTTCATGTGTGAGCTGAAGGTTTATGATTTCTGCTTCTGAGGATTGTTCTGAAGATAATAATGATAAATATGAGGATGACAATAAGAAAAATAATGGAAGACAACAATAATAACAGTTAATAATTATTCACCACCAACTATGTGTCAGGGACCAGGCCATTTACATAAGTTACCCCATCAGGTACAGTTATGATTTGTCTTTCCTCAGAGGAGGCTCAGACAATTTACCTCACTCAAGGTCACCAACTACCAAGTGTCAGGGCCAACACTCAAACCCAATCTGTTTGACACAAAAACCTATTCTCCAATTCTAGTATTTTAGGCGTCTAGAATTCTTTCTTCGCTCTTCTCAAAGGATCTTAAGTTCCACCTGAGGCCCATCCTTTACCCAGCTTTTTCAGAAGCTCAGCTGAAGGGGTTCGATTCCCATTTTCTCAACACCCTAGGAGGACTCCCTAGAACACTCCTCAGAGCCTTACTAAAGGCCTGTTATTTATTCAGCCTACAAATACATATTAAGTACCTGCAACGTGCCAGGTGTGTCAGAGACTTCTAGCTGTTCTTCAGAAACTATCTTCCCCTTCTTAGTGAGATAAGCCCTGAATTTAACTAGCCATGGTTGCCCAGAATAAAGGAGAGATTTCCAGCTTACCTTGCAGCTAGCTAGGTGTGGCCAACTGCATGAGGCGGGCCAATGGCCTGGAGTGGAAGTGGCTGATGTGTGCTGATTCCCAGTAAGGCCCTTGGGGGAAAGGTGCACACTCTGTCCTCCCCTGATGGCTGCCATGGGGACTTGATGGTGGGGGTGGAGAAGCCCTCCCGGGTCATCCAGGAGAGCTGCCTGTGAGGCTGGCAGAGCATCCAGCTGGAAGGCATCACGCTCCTGCTGGATGGTGACGCTGCTGCACGGAACTGCTTGCTCAGACTTTTACACGAGAAGGAAACCAGGGTCTGCCTTTGGGAATCATTGTTTGGGGAAATAATATTGGTTAAGACAGTTGAATTAATCTCAATTATACTCTAGTTACACTTACTAACACCAGCTGATGGGATGGGTGCTGGGATGCCAAGGCAGATTTCTGACATTCTGATGGGAGAGGCGAAGACCAAACATGTAAAAACAAAACAAAACAAAAACGGATAAATCTTTGAAGGTCACACAAGTTATTGTGCTACAGAGCGGCTGCAGGCGGGAGCACCACGCTTGGGAGGAGACCCAACCCTGAGCTAAAAGCCAGCCACGGGGTGGGGGGTTGTGGGTTAGGGGGAGTCGGGGGGGGGGCAGACTGGGCATGAGAGGAGCAATGTCAGGGTTCAGAAAGGATGCAAGTGTGTATCTTTTTGTTAGAAAGCTGAGAATGCTTTAGTTTTTGAAAGTAAATGTTTCTTGATGTGCATTTACATATTAATTAAATAATTCCCTTGTGGGTCTCATAGCCCATTTTCCTTGCAGGAGGGAAAGCCACTGGGGCACAGGCGCTGGCCATCCTGTGCTTTGCTGCCGCATCTGCTACACACTGTCCTTTGGCCTGACTGACCTCACATAAACCTTGTCCTGCCACACTCCGCTGCCCACGGCACTGGCGATAAAAACGAGGCTCATCCGGGCAGCAGAGAGCTCTTTCCATTCCCCGGCAACACAGCCGCCTCCTTCTCCGGTGACCTGCCGTCATGAAGGCTCTGTTCCTGCTTGTCATTCTCCTGGCCATCCAGCCAGTGGTATCAGGTAGCGTGGGTCTCTCTCAAGCATCGGGGATCCCATCGTGAACTTCTCTGCTTCCCCTTCCTCCTCACTGTGGGCAGCATCGAAGCTTGTCCTCATTTCATGCGGCTGTGGGAGGTCTTCCCATAACCATCTCGGGTCTACACCTCTCCCTGACGCTTTTTTGCCAAGGCGGTGGCAAGAGAGATGTTTGGAGTATCTGGCACTTAAGGGCAGGAGAGTATTCTGGTGGGATCTTGGGAGCGGGCTCAGGAGTGGAAGGGTTGGGTGTAGGTCAAGTGTCTCAAACTCAAAGGCTAACACGGGCCAAATAAATGAGGCATGCGGTTGGCAGGCCACGAGTTTGACATGCTTGGTGTAGGTTGAGGACTTTTTGGGGAGTTGGGAGACTAGATTGAAGGCTGGGGGTAAGTTGTAATAGGGGGGAGAAAGACCTTAGGGTTGGAGTGAGAGAGGGAAGATTCTGATGAGCTGAAGGTGAGGAGTTGGGCTTCGCTGATGTTTGGGGTGGGCTGGAGAGGGGATGGGATTTGGGGTGAGTGGGGCTGGTGTTGGGAGTTAGACGGGGGCTGGGCTGAGACTGGGAGTTGGTACTGGGTGGAGCAGGAAGTTTATTAGAGGTTCAGCTTGGTGAGGGACGACTGCTCAGAGCTGATGGTGACTTGATTAGATTTGGGTTTGGCTTGGAGTTGGGGACCAAGGGCATTAAGCTGGGTAAGTCTGAGAGTTCTAGTTAAGATTGGGCTGGGTTTTGAGTTTGAAATGGGTGAATATGGGGTCAAGGAGCATTGCAGATTGGGTTGTAGTTGGAGCTGGGGCTTGTTGAGCTCAAGTTAGATAGGGCTAGACTATTTATTGACAAAGAGCCAGATCTATGGAAATGTGGGTGGGTCCCCTTCACCCCCTAATATTATAATATTTGTTTTTTGTCCTTTTTCCATCATCCCCAAGCTCCATTAGTGCCATTGGCAGCAATTGGTCCCAAAATTAGGAGTAGGAGCTTGGGGGAGAGGAAGAGAGAAGGGTGGGATGTCTAAAAAAGGCTTTAAAAAACACCTTGGCATTCCAATTTTGGAACAATTGTCTCAGTTCTTTCCCCCTTTAAGGTCTCTTCCCTCCTTTCCCGGGACTGGCTCCAGCATTACTGACTCAACCCTCTCCTCCCCTTCCCCTTGTCCTTCTATGCTCCCTACTGTCTCTCCTCTTGAGGGATACTAACATGGTTGTTCCTAGAGCGAGTGGCAGACTGTTGGATGAATGGAAAATGCCGGTTGATGTGTAAAGACGATGAAGAGAATGTCCTGCGCTGCTCGAATCGTAAACGGTGCTGTATCCTTAGTCGTTACTTAACAATGAAACCAGTAACAATTGATGGACTATTCCCCTGGACCACCACTAAGCCGACCAGAAAACCCCCCAAAAATAAGCCCAAACCTGGACACAGAATTGGAAGATAAAGGGAAATTGTGGGTTGAAATGACTTTGCTTCAAGTTTGTTAGTTTTCACATTCCATTAAAACTCACAAATCTGTTTCTCGTGCCTGTCGATCATGATAGACTGAGGGGGAGGAGATGGCAAGGGAGGGATCACTAGGTTGCAGAGAGACACCACTGAAGCTGGGCCACAGCGATGGAGTGATGATTACAATTTTGAAGATGGTTCCTCATCTTCCAGCTGCAGGAAGGGGTATTGGGTCAGGAGTGGACTGAGCAGCACCGTGGAAAACCGAGACTTAAAGACACAGCAGATAGCTAGAGGGTGGGAGAACCCTTGGGCTGCTGGGAGAGTTGGTCCATTCTGGGGGTGAGCGGACTGGAGGTGGACAGGGACTGAATAGAGTTTTCTGGGTAAGTTGACTGGGATGCCTTTGGATGCTCAAGCACCCACAGCCCCAGGGATCCGAAAGTTTCTAAGTACTAAAAAGATAAAGTACACGCACTTACTGATTCATAAATGCGTCTGTTATTCATTATTTACATTCTCTCATGGATTCACCTATCCATTCATTCACCTCAGCTCTGCCACGTGCTACTGTCAGGCTCTCTGCACCTCTCCGAACGCCAGCCCCCCCGCCTGTAAAGTTGGAATGACAGATGCTGTCTTGGGGCGGGGTGAGAATGAAATGAGAGAATGTAAAGCACGGTGCCCTGTACAGAGGACGTTGTCAGTAAATGCTAATCGCTGCTGCTGTTCGCCGACTTAAGGCATTTAAGGAATGAGTATGTGCTGTGTGTCTTCCAATGGTGTTAGGTTCTGAGCGACATAAAAGCCTGTTTCATTTGAACTAAGAGAAGGCTCACCCTCGGGGAACATTCAAGAACTCTGAGTGGGAATAGAGAAGATTCTAGAGTTGTCTTCCAGGCATTGTTATCCTAAGCCCATTCTCCAGGCTTCATTTATCTAACAGGAGAACAAGCAGCTCAGTGTTCTGGGCAGTGAGCTCAGAGAATGGAGTGTTCTGTAGAGTGTGGTGCGTGACAGAGAGACAGAGGAGTTCACTCTGATCCATGGAGATAATTTCCCCTCAATTCAATATTCTACCCTCAGACTCTGGAGAGAGAGAAAGAGAAAGAGAGAGAGAGAGAGAGAGAGAGAGAGAGAGAGAGAGAGAGAGAGAGAGACTCCCCTTCTCTAATCCTGATCTTGCTCTAGGCTTTCTCTGGCTAAGCCCCTTCCCATGGGCTGAGGGGTTAACGGGGACAAGAGAAATATATCTGCCTAGGAACCGTGGACTCCCCATGCCCCCACCCTGCTTCCTAGGTTGTGATTTGAGTAGGTGGGACCTGCAATTTCCTGCCCAAAGAACCCCCACGCTTGCTTTCAGGGACTGCGTGGGCCTTTTCTAGGGCCACCCCCGGAGAGTGGGGCTCACTGTTTGAGGATCCTTAGGCAGAAGGAGTGTCAGGGTCTGTGGCAGAGCTTGGATGTTCGGGCTTGGGTGTCCATGTCTGTGCACATGAGAATCCTTGCAGCGTGGGGCAGAGCTGGGGGTGGACGAGGAGAGAGGCGGGATGGACCAGGAGAGAAGCGGGCCATGGGCTAAGCCAGCTCCTTCATGCTTCCATGTCCTGCATGGAACCCTGAAGAATCCAAGACTGTAAATTCAGATCTGACCTTTCAGGTGATCACAAAGGGCTATTTCATAAAGGGCAATAGGATATCTTTTATTTATTCTGTTTGTTAGCTTGATTCATAACTGTTAAATATTCAGACATGATTTATGAGCCTCCATTTGTATTTGCCCCAGGACCAACCAGTGTTACGGTTGTGTACTGGGGAATCTGTGGACTCTCCTCAGACCACCTCCCACACTGGGAAATCGATGTGTTTTGAGAGCAAACTAATTGATGAGTAAGAACCAACTTGAGCAAGACCTGTGAGCTGCTCTGCATCCTTCCT
>PVJC01038190.1:0-16858 GCA_004026665.1 Murina feae | reverse complement strand
GGGTTTACAATCTCGCCAAGGAAGATGGACAAGTGAACAGAAAATCATAGCACATTACGATGCCATAATAAGATGATATGGAGCTATCTGACACATAAGAAGTTCTTCTAACCCAGAATATTAGGAGTTTAGAGGAAACTTCTAGAAGTGATTTTTTAAAAATTGATTTTTGAAGAATGAAATGCCGTTAATAAAGTGAAGTGACAAAATGAGTTGGAGGTATAAGTGGGGTTCATGAGGAACTCTCCAGGAAAAAGAAAATGAGAAAGTATTTTTAAAAGTTTAGAGGCAAGAGGGATTTCTGAAAATGTTAAAAATAAAAATAGTTCAGTAAATCTGAGACATGAGTTATGGAGCAGGTGACTAAGGTAACAAGAAAAATAATGGTAAGACAGAAAGGCATAGAGTTAACCAGGAGGCTGTTAACAAAAGCCTTGGGTGCCCTCTTAAGTTTGGACTTCACCCTGAGAAATCATCAAAGGCATTGTTAACCCCTAAGCAAAATAATGTTTTGATTTGATTTGATATTTTAAAACAATAAGAGGTGGTGAATGGAATAGAGAGGTAACATTTAAGGCACAGAGGCCATTTAGGAGTTTGTTTCAAGCTGTTCATTGGTGATGTTGATGGGTTCACTGTTGAATGGCTCACATGGTCCAGGACACAATCAACAATGATGATTTCCTAAGGTAGGGGCAATAGATGGATTTAAGACAGATTTATCAAGAAGGTGAAGGAGAATGGTTTGACTTGGCTGGATGCGTAGGTTAGATAAAGGAACAGACAAGGATAATAAAGGGGTCTCTGCTTTAGGCAAATGGGTATATGTCACTGTATCAGCCATACAGGGACAGATTGGTATTACCTCGGTAGATAGAGTGGATGCTGTGAGAGGAGTTATTTTAGGTTATGTTTGTCTTACGGAACTCCTGGCTCCTAGAAGCAGAGACCTTGTCTCTCCTATAGGAGACAATGAAGTAGGTGTGGCCAGATGTGTCACTGAAGGGTTATTTCTTCTTAAGATCCCATTCCTGTCCCAGACCAATCTATTCTTCTGCTTCAGGAGACATTTCTGTAAGTATCTAAAGCAGGGCTAGCCATGTAAGGTGGTGCTTGTTAAAACCAGCTAGGATTTTCTAGAAGGGAAAGAGTCTATAGGCTACTACTGATCTCAGACCTTGGTGCAGGTCTGTCTTCTGGTGTTTCTCTGGGAATTGGCAGGACACCAGAGGGAAATGATATGTTCCTTAGAAGTTTAGAATTAGGTATCAACTCTCTCAAACTCAGCAAAATTTGCTCTCTTGGCATGTAAGCCATTTCACCTTGATTCAAAAAACTATTGGGGCTTGGGAAATAAAGGTATCATTGACTCACCCTAACCGGTTTGGCTCAGTGGATAGAGCATCGGTCTGTGGACTGAAAGGTCCCAGGTTCGATTCTGGTCAAAGGCATGTACATTGGCTGCTTTAAGGCACATCCCCAGTAGGGAGTGTGCAAAAGGCAGCTGATGGATGTTTCTCTCTCATCGATGTTTCTAACTCTCTATCTCTCTCCCTTCCTCTAAGTAAAAAATCAATAAATGTATTAACAAACAAACAAATAAAACAAACAAAAAAACCCCACACATATAGTTGGAGTGAATAGTGATAGAATTAGGAGATAAAGTGCCTACATTTTAAGGTTCCAAATGAATAGCAGATTTTTGCTTTGATTTTTTGTTACTTTTATTTTGTCTCATTTTTGCATAAATTCAGTGAACACATGAAAAACTCAAGTCCTTCTCAACTGGAGATATGACTGTAGCTCCTCTATTTTCTAGCATGGGTTCTTCCATCTGTACACTCAGAGGTAATATTTCAAGATGTTTTAGTTTCCTAGAGCTGTAGTACCAAAGTACCATAAAGTGACTTAAACAAGAGAAATTATTTTCTCACAGCTCTGGAGGCAAGAATTCTGAGGTATTGGGTTCGTTCCTTTTTAGGGCTATGAGCTCCTTCTCTGTTCTATGATGCTTTCCTGGTTTCTGGTAGTTTCTTACAACCTTTGACATTTTCCAGATATAAATACATCATGCTGATATCTGCTTTTATGTTCTTACTTAGAGGCTCAATGCATGAAATTCATGCAAGAGTGTGCCCTTGCAGCCTCAGTTTCATCTGGGAGGTCATCTGGATGGCCATTCCTCTGTTTGGTCATTTGGTCCATTTGCATATTATGCTTTTATTATTATAGATATTATAGACGGCATTCTCCCTATGAGCATGTCTGTCTCTGTATCTAATTTTCCTCAAAAAACACTAGCCATATTGGATTCGTGTCCACCCCCAATAACTTTCTTTTAATTTATTCTCTCTGTAAAGATGCTATTTCCAAATAAGGCCACATTTGAATTACTGAGGTTTAGGACTTTAACACATTCTTTTAAGTGGATGGTGCATAATTCAACCAAGAATTCCCAAGGTGTCGTCAGAACATGAGAGGAGCACTCCTGATGTTGAGTTTCTCTTTCCCAACATGTTTTCTTTGCTTGCCATGCCCCCCGCCTCCCGACACACACACATGATTCCCCAGCAAAGGTAAAGAAGACAAAAACCTATGTTAGTTTCCATTGTTGCAAAGTGATGCTTCTACCATTCTAATGACTATCGTTTTTATACCATGGAAGTGTGAAGACAGAGGATAGAGAATAAAAGAAAAAAGAAAAAAATCATCATCACTACTCTAATTTAACTTTCATTTACTAATCTCCCTTCCCCTTTCAAAAGCCTACGAGCTATAACTTTAACTTCCTTAACAGTTGTGCCTATGTTTCTTCATCTGTACAATGAAAATAACATCACTATCTACCATTTATCTATTTCTAAATTAATTCATATATGATAAGTACATTAATCCATATATATATAAAGACTATAGGTTCATACCTAGCAGATAAGAGTGCCACCTGCATATTAGTTGTTATGATAAGGAATTCTAAAGCCATTCCTGGACACTGGTCAGTGAAAATGCTATGTGACTGGAAGATGCACTTTACCACCTTTATCTGCTGATGGATAAGACCCTCAGGAATGCCTATGTAACAAAACTTATCCTCAACTACTTTCTAGAGAAGATGGATTGGATTTAAAAAAGGTTATGCATTTGCTGAGAGGGATATGCAAGTTTTAGGACAAAGTGGAATTATACTGACCAATATAACTGAGGCCAAAACTATCATCAGTAGTCCTTCTCTGTTTCCTCATACAAGTGCTTAGTATTTTCATAACTAAATCAAGGGAAATTTGTTAAGTAATATTTATCTGAAGGATTTCTAATCTGTTAACTTGCCTTGAATCCATATTTCTCAGCCTGCTAGAACATTTTATTAACCCTGCGCTTAAAGCTGTCAAAGTGATTCTTGTCCCTGAAACTTTGGTATTTCTTAATTCAGGGGTTTTGGATCCATGCTGGGTTAATAAAACTATTGGGTATAAACCTGGTATAACCTCGTTCCTATGACTAAAGCATTTTTTGTTTGTTTTTTAAGTTACAAAATAAAATCTGGGAACATGCTTTATTTGTAACTTGAGGATTTATTGTACAATGTAATAACAATCCATGTCTCAAAAAATAAACAATGCATTTTATCAAATTACTGAGGCATCTTAAAGGATTCAAATAAGTTTCTCACTGTATCATACAATTTTTTGCCTCCTCCCTCTCTTCCTACCTCCTTTTTTTTGTCCTTCCTTTCTCCCTTCCTCTCTTTCTCTCTCTTTTGTTTTTCTCTCTGCCTTTCTCTGGCATCTTGCTTTTTTAATCTTTCTATTTCCATTTAAATCTAAACTGATGTCTTTTAAAAAATGACTTTGAAATACCCTCTGAAAAAAAAGAAGTTGGACTTGTTAGGTCCTAGTCCTCACTCTGCCATTTACTAGAGGCATAACCTTGGATAAGTTACATAATCTCTCAGGCTTCTGTTTCTTCACCTGTAAAATGAATTCGGTCGAACTAAGTGATCTTTAATGTCCTTCTTCTGTGTTAAAAAATCCAATCCGGTACTGGTTTCTGAACCAGTGCCAGTTAGCCATTCTATAGTTCTATTTAAACTTTGGAAGATATTTGGGAAACTATTTAAGGCCTCAATAATACTGATATAAATTAAAATATACTGCTGTGTTTTTTATGAAAATAGGTTGTTTTTTAATATAAATAACTAGATTATTAAAAACCAGAACATGTAAAAATGTGTAAGAGGAAAGAAATGATAATTTCTGTTAAAAAAAGTTATTTTAAGCCTGTGAGTTTCACTTTAGTGAAATTTTTCTACCAAGGAAATCCCTTCCTTGTATTTGATTTTTGTTCAATATTAAGAACTTGATAATTGGAGCCAGAATGTAAATTATTAATGCTAGAATTAGTAGAGATCTGTTGCAGAGGGAGGAGTGGAATAAAATGGTTTATATTTAATTGTGTTGATACAACTATACCTGGATCTACCTTGTATTTCAATTATAGTTCTTTTATTTCTCTGTGCCCAGGTTTCAATTTCACTGCATGTGACACACTGATATTTTAGAAGCATTAAACAGTGGCAAATCTCTCCCACATATAGATGGGTGACGGGGGGAACATTTAAATGTGTCTAACAATTACCCCCAATAAGTGTGTGTTACATCCTATTAGCCTTAGTGAGATACTGTTAACAGTTCTGCACCATGTTCTCATTAATATGCAAATGAAATTAGAATACAAAATTAAATGAAAATGAAATTTAGAAGCTAATTGACATTTTTGCCACAAAAGCTCAGGGAAACACTATTTATGGTTTAATGGTAAAAGGCTAATGGGTCGTCCTAGGGAGGGGGTCACATCAGTCTCAGCTACAATTCTTTCCTGAAGTACAGTGCGAAGAAAGCACTGTTTGCCTGTGCGGGTCGCCAGCCTCCCTCATGTAGGTGGTCCCATTGCTGTAAACTTGCACTAAATTGCTACCATCCATTATACACAGTGGCTGCCTGAACGGCTGCCTGGCACCGACTTACACAGGCCATCTATTCCTGTCAGAAATATGATATGTTACTGACAAAGCCTTAATTACACCATTAATTAATAGGACAATTTTCAAAATGCCTTGAAATGCAGCTTGACACTCATTAGTGCCATTTAAGAATAATTTCTCCCAGGGAATAGGGCTCTGAAGAACGCTTTAAAATGTAATAGAACACTTTTAATAGAAGAACGCTTTTAAAACAAAGGGATCTAGAAAACACAATAAGTACATGGTTAGAAGCTGCTTTTCTCCCACCTCTGCCTCTCTCAAATATGACCTACCTGTTCAACAATGGGAAAGATATATATTTTGTTAAATATTGAAATTGTCATTACAGGTTTGATACAAAATGCCCCATTTATTTATTTGGTACTCATTTTAGAAATTCAGGCACTTGCTTGCACTCCTTTTGAATCTTAATTACTTTTTAAAACACACCAGACTTTAAACTTTAAATAGCAATGAGAAGGCATTAACCTCAGAATAGGTTTCTAAATATTTATCAGCATGAAAAATATCGCATTTTCTTCCTCATTTATCTGTATCTTAGCAATGTCATGTGTAGCAAAAAGGAAAATCAAGAGTATGAATTTCCCGGAGGTCACAGTTTTACAGTTTATCCATTGTATTGATTGTTTGCTTCACTAAATTTTTCTCATATTTCTGTTAGGTTGGCAACTCATAAACTCAGGGCACTTTGCTGCAACCCATGATAAAAATTAGAAGAAATTATTTAATATTACAACATCATACCCCCCAAAAAAAAAATCCCTTTTGACAGTAAAGCCAGCATGACTAAACTGTTTAAAGACCTACTGTGCGTTAACTATTGTTACTTTTGTTACTATGTGTTCTTTGTGATAGTTCTATGATTATTGCACTGCATTCTTGTAGATGAAATGGGATTGCAAGGTTAAAGCTAAATCAGTGCTCCCTGAAGGATGAAGGGAAGAATTACACATACCAGATAAGGAACCGCAACTGGAAAACAGAGATGGGTGACAAGGGGAGAAGACTTTATGTAGAAGATGTCAATGTATCTAGATATGAATAGGTTATCGGATGTTTCTTTTTTTTTAACTCTCACTCAAGGTTGTGTTTTTATTGATTTTTGAGAGAGAAAGAGAGATAAAGATAGAGATGTAAAAAGATGAGGGAGAGAGCATGAGAGAGACATTGATGTGGGAGAGACACATGGATTAGTAGCCTCCTGTATGTACCCAGACTGGGGTTGGAACCACAATCTGGATATGTGCCTTGACCAGGAGTTGAACCTGCAACCCTTTGGCACAAAGCACACTGGCCAGGACTGAAACGTTTCTTTTTACTTTGAGGTGGGCCAAGAAATAAGTCAGGATCACAACCTGGTTCCTATAAAGTTGTATCAAGCTTTGAAGAGTGCTTCCTGGCAGTGTTAGGAGGGGGTTATCAAATTGTTTAGGAAGAGATTTCAAATAATCTATGCCAATTCCCTTTGGTGTTGACACTGTTCCTCTAAATTTCATATCCATACTCTTTCAAATCTATTGACCACTCCCCGATATCTTGTTCAATTGTTTTAAATCTTCCCATTGGATTACTGCAACAGACTGTTTTCTGGTTTCTTGATTTTACTTATGCTTCTATTCAATATATTCCTTTATTACAGCAACAATTAGTTTTCTCAAATAAACTAGAAAACACAATTTTTTGGAAAATAGCAATCTTGAAAAAAAATTGAGAATTGTCACATGAGTTTAGAATATATTACATACTAAATCTCCCTTTGTGGCATTGGTCATGTAAGTCAACATGCTAATGACACTACGAAGTTATGAATTAAAGAATTCCATTAAACTGTATTTAACCCAATGGCTAATTTACACATTTGATGACAGAAGGTTTGCTTTATGCTTGATGAAATACATTTGGCATGTCAGTGTGTTGCTTAGCTCAAAGGCTACCAGGTGATTACAAAATAAATTCCCAAATTTTTGGCATTTTACTCAAGACTTTTTAGTTTTTAACTGTTTATTACTTGTCATCTATATTGAACAAATACTATTGCAATGATATTTTCATCTGGCTAATAATTCTACATATTTATTGCTCCACTTGCATGCACTACTCTCCCCCTGCTTTTCCTGATCATCTTCAGGTCTCAGGAAACCTACATTTACCATTAAGGCTAGGGTACAATTCCCTTATATGACCCCTTATAATATTTTTTTGCGTACAGTTGTACTTTTTACTTTGTAAGTCACTAGAAAAGTAGTCATTTGAGGGTAGGCAATATAGTTTGTTTAGCATTGTGTTCTTAGAATCCAACATCGGGGTGAGCATGCTATATCTTGGATAAATTTACTTGAATAAATCATGTAATAAATTGTTTTAAAAGATTGCATAGAAATGAATGAAAAATATTGAAAAAAATTTTCTCTAATTTAAAAGGCATCACACATTGAGATTAAACTTTTATAAACATTAGCAAATTAATTGTTGAATTAATCTTTGAGGTGATTATTTTTATCCTATTTTACAGATAAAGAAGTTTAAGACCCAGAGAATTTAAGTTTCATAACAAGGGATAGAGCTGGGGATTCATCATAGTCAGAAATTTCTAAAGCTAAACCCAGGCATATATTATTCAACTGTGTTACCTTGTGCAATAAGAATAACAATACTATCATACCAATAATCTTATCTTTGGTATGGTAGTGATTTGAGTACAGTATAATGGAACACTCTGTAGTTAAAACTACAGCCTGAATCTTCTTATACTAAAACCTATGTCTTTAGTTATTCTATCTTCCTCTCAGCTCAGAATCAAGTTATCACAGATTTGGGAGAGGCTTAAAGAATCAGCTAACACAGACTCTTCCCTGGGCATATCTGATACATCATATCCTCCAAGACTGCTGTCTTGTGACCCTTTTTCCTTCTAGATATTCTGCATCTCCAGTTTGCAAAGCAATGATCCCTGTTTGATGTGTGCTCGCTGCTTGCTGCAGAACAAGACCCATCCTCCCCCTTACATTTTACAAATAAACTGTTGCATTTTAAAATAAGTGAGTAATTAATAAATTTAGTATATTCACTGAAAGCAGTATTATGATTTACTAGAATTCGCTATCTCCACCATACTGTCTATTTTTATTTTTAGGCAATTTTACTCTTCTTTTGCTGCCTTCCACTTAGTTTTCTTAATCACATGCTATCTGTTAGCAAGTCATCACAGCCTGGTTTTCAGCTTTAAGAAAGGAGACTGTATTTTAATTACTATGACAATTTGGGGGAATATAACTTTGTCAGCTTGGTGTAAATTTGCAGAGTAAGGGGGGCCGTGTCATATCAGTCCCTGAGTTAGCCTCTTCTCTCTCTCTTCCCCTTGCTATTTATTTATTTACTTACTTACTTACTTATTTATTTATTTATTTGGTAGAGAAAGGAATTTAGAAAAACAAGAAGCTGCAAATGGCACATTTGATACAATTGGCATATTTTTTTAGACATTGACTTCTTAAAATATATATATGCATGTATCTGTGGTTAAAGATGAAATTTACCACATAATGTCCATATTTCTCCTGTATATTGAGAAGTGTTAGAGAATTGATCAATATTTCCCTGATGCACTTTGATCTTCAGCAGCAATTTGTTCATAGTTAATTGCTCTAATTTCGTTTCAATTAATTCTATACAACAGAGGCCAATGCATTTTGCCCTTAGCCCCCAGTGATAGATCTGTGAAGACTGATAATGTATATAATATTTTCCCTAGGCACTTGCACATGTTAGTCTTAATAACAAGAAAGAAGAAAGAAAGAAAGAAAGAAAGAAAGAAAGAAAGAAAGAAAGAAAGAAAGAAAGAAAGAAAGAAAGGGAAAAGAAAGAAAATTTATAAATTTATTATTATATATATATATAATATATTCCTTGAAGCTCGCCAGAATCTGGTAGGATATAATTAATGATGTGTCTAAAAACCACATTACACTAGATTTTTCATATCCATTTTAGTGGCATGTCCACATTATGGTATTATGCTACTGTTCACAAAAATATTATTATATTAGAAGTAAATGCCACCAATTTGGGGGCTAAATGTTTGAATTTTTTATTAATTTACATGTTAATAGTAATTAATTTAATTTAATAAATTGAATAATGGGTAAAAATACCCAACTTGGAACCAAATTTTAGTATTAGCCTTTAACTAGTTAACCTTGGACTTGATCAAGATGCTAGAGATTTCTTTTTACTTTTTTGAGGTTTCTAATCATAGTAATAGACCTGTCCTGCTAGACACAATGGAATTTTGTAGGGAATCCTATATAATAATGAGAAAATATGCTAATTATATGGACAGCAGAACAACCTTCTGGAACTATCTTCTGGACGACCTTCTGGAATGACCAGTGGGCTGGGGTTGATGCCGAGGGACCTCAAGGCAGCCAGGGCTGCGAGGGCCGACTCTTACATGATTTTCGTGCATCAAGCCTCTAGTAATTATATAACATCTGTATCAGTTGTAAAGTTATTAGAGCTATTCCTAGAGGAGCTTTTGGAGTTTGAAAGGTATAAATAAAGTGGGTACCCAACAAAATATAGTTTAAATTGAATGCAGTAGGTGTGTTTCAAGCTTTGTGGATAGAGACTTAAACTGAACTCAAAGTTTGTTAGAACCTTAACATTCCACAATGGTTGAATTATAAACTAATATAAAGTGCTGAAAAATAGAAACAAATATACCAGTTCCAGTGTGCATGTCCTCTTTTATTTTACTTACCCTGGGATTTATCATTTAGGGTTTCCTTATTATGTATTTCAAGGGGAAAGTAGGATGGCAGGGTGAGAAGTGTTCAATAAAAGCAGAGAGTCACTCCAATTATCAGGTTAATCCAGGATGAATTACACGTGACAAATGGTGTGTCAAGTCCTGTTCAATGAGGGCAAGTCACTGTTTATCCTGAGTGTATGTATGCAATGGGATTATCTGTGTGGATGTGTAATGGGATGGAGTTTTGTTTTGTCTTTGAAATGTTTTAGGGTATTGCCTGAGATGACATTGCATTTTCCTTTAGTGCTTATTCAGTAATAAAACTTTTATTTCTCTATTACCTTTCTGGAGAGGTGCTTTTGAGTGGGAAGATAATTTTGGTTTTAGTTATATTCCTTCAACAAATAGCAATGTGTGTGTATGTGTGCGCATGTGTATGTGCACATATACCCATTTTTTATAGGTGCTCATTTTGAAAAATATCAAGGGTAAAATTAAGGATACTTCCATATATATGGACCCCCATGTTCATTGCAGCATTATTCATGGTGGCCAGGAAATGAAAATAATCAAAGTGCTCTATGATAGATGATTAAATAAAGAAGAGTGCATTACGTATATAGTCCCAAAATGTATGCAGACTTTAGCAATGTGTATACGCTTCAATAGCTGATAGCTCAATTTTGAAAATGAAATGCATTTTAATAAACATTTCCTTTAAAATTACTTGAAGTGCGTGTATACATTTTTAGGGACACCCTATATACATAATGGAATGCTACTTAGCCATAAGAAAGAATGAAATACTGCTATCTGAAACAACATGGGTAGATCTTGAGGGTATCATGATAGGCAAAATAAGTCAGACAGAAAAAGTCAAGAACCATATGATTTCACTCATATGAGGGTTGTAAAACTGAAAGCAATAACTAAACAAAGAAGATAAACAAACAAAAACTTATAGTCAAACACAACAAATGGAATATATAGATGATATATTATAAAATTCTATATAATTTTATTAACTGTGATTACAATCAATTATCAAATGTAATTTTTTAATTAGAACCAAAAGGAAACACTCAAAAAAATGAGGATGCTTCTACATTACATACATATTGTATTGAAAATAGATAATATGTCTATTAACTATTACATACATATTGAACCCGTTGCCCATGTATAATTATTTAGGAGTTTGATATACTTCTATTTAAGTTGATGCATAAAGTCTAAATTCTAGTTTTTAACAGAACAATGGTTGTGCCAAAGTTTACAAATATCATCCCAAGTCAGTTATTATAATCCACATTTTATATAGTACCATAATTTATAGCTATCTTTTGTTGAAATAAATTTGTAACTCCATACTGTGACTGTCCCTGCCCCAGGGTGCCACATAAAAAAACTGAAACTTAGATAACTTTCACGTTCCTTTCTGTAAATTCTTCACTTGATTAGAAAGATATAATCAGTCAGGCAGTTTCCAAATGTCAAGCTAGCTCTGGGCCTTCTCACCCCAAACAAGGTTTCCTATGTGGCCTTAGTGAATCAGCTGTTTTTCAGATCTCTTCTTTGTTCTTCATTCTTTAGCTTGTAAAACCTTTTTGCCTTTTGTTCCATTTTGCAGGTCCCCTAGGAAGACTGTTTCCTTCATGAAGTTTTTTTGTATCATATGAATTGTCTTTTTAAATCATTGTTAACACTAACTCTATTATCAAGGCTTTGAAAATAAATAGATGAAAACTATACTGGAAGAGAGATTCTGGAAATTATGTAGCAAGTCTGGTAAACACACAGGGCAACACACAGATGATGTATCATGAAATTGTACACTTGGAATTTATATAATTTTATTAACCGATGTCATTCCAATAAATTTAATTAAAAAATAGAATATGTAAGATGGCTGTTGGTAGAATATGCAGATCTCAAAAAAAGTTGCCTCAATTAATTGCAAAAGCTAAGATGGATATAAGTAGAAAGGCTGTTTCTTAGGTCACCTTACGCTATTATCCAGAATTACATCATTTTGGAATACATCTTAGGTTTTTGTAATAGTGTGATACTATAGGTTATGTTTTCTAACTAACAAAACAAATTCTGAGGGGAGAGTTCAAGAAACCTAGGGCCATATTCTTTGTGTTTTCTAACTCTTAGTTTGATTTCCCTAATACCAAAAATCCAATGTGGTTATAAAAGCAAAGGCAGAAGACAGCCTTGGGTAGACTATCGCTTGAATGAATCTTGTTAATATTTTCCTCCAGCAGTTGCATTTCCAAAGGATGAATGTATTTGTTTTCCAGATCCAAGTATGAAAAGAACTATTATGTCTCCATAAAATTGCACCTATATGGCTCTAAACAGTGTTTTTATGGGGTTCTCATTCAGTTAAGTGAACACAGTTATACACTGGAGAGTACTTACCTCTGTCATAATGTGCCATGTCATCAATTCCAATATGTATGTATCTGCTAAGCAACTGATAACATCAGGAGACTGGTGGCTCTATTATGAAATTAATATTAGGGTTCAAATAGCTTACACCATTGCAAACTAATTGCTTTTAAATTACTATCCTATATAATAAAAACCTAATATGCAAATTGTCCTCTCAACTGGGAGTTCGACGAGAGGTGGGTCCAGCCTGCCAACCACCTGTGGCCCCTCCTCCCAGCTGGCTTTGCCCCAATGACCTCCCCACCCTGATCAGGGGTGGGGCTGACCAGCCAACCTCCTACAGCTCTTCCCCTCAGCTGGTTCAGCCTGATCAGTCCCAATTGCGGCAAACCAGCTGGACCCCACCCATGCACGAAATTGTGCACCAGGTCACTGGTCCTTAGTAAACGTACTTCATTTTTATGTGTTGCCCATCTAACAGTTTTGTGTTTATTTTGTTCACTATTTTTTGGTGAGTAAAATAGTGTAAAACTGAAAGATATTTTTAAGTTTTCATTAAGTTCTTGGTAATTAAGGCACAATACAAGGGAATGTCTTTTGAAAATATATAATTAGTATTAATTGAGTTTGCACATATAGGTACTGAAATAGAAGTGTAATAATATTTCCTTAAGAACCAATATATAGGGATATTTTGATTTGCATCTGTATGTATACTAGATGCCCAGTGCATGAATTTGTGCATGGGTGGGGTCCCTCAGCCTGACCAGTGATTGGGGCCAATGGGGACCCCAGGAGTTTGGCTGGGGGGAGGGATCACGGAAGGTTGGCAGGCCAGAAGTTGGGTGGGGACAGCTCCTGCATTGAGCCATAGTAACTTGTCATTCAGACATTCGGTCTTTCGGTTGCTTAGGCTTTTATATAGGTTGATATTTGCCAATATAATTTTGAGATCTTGAAGTAAAGAAAGTGAAACTATAGCTGTCTTCAGAGAAACCAAGCAATTTTTTTTTAAAAGTCATAACCAATGGAAACAGACACTGGGGCAGTGGACTTGCCGGGAGTGGGAATGGCTGGAGGAGGTAAATTGGGGGAAAGGAGACATATGTAAAACTTTAGACAATAAATAAAATAAAAAAAGACCCAAAAAAGAGTCTGAGTCAGGAAAGTAGAAAATTTAGAACATATTGAGTAAAGCCCAATGAGAGTATTTGAGGGACTCTATCTTAGGGTTTCTTTGACTTGCTCTAAATATTTAATTTGAAAAATTTTTTTAAATTTTTTTTTATTGCTTAAAGTATTACAATAAATGATAGATAAGTGTTACAACAAATGATAGATAGATCTCAAACCACATACAAGGAACGTGAATTTATCCAAACTAGTTCTTCAGATATGTCTGTTTGCCTGGTTTTTCTGAGATTTAAAAATTATACTTCATGATATACTGAAATGTATATTCACAAAGAGTTTTTTCTTTTTCAAAGAAGAATAGCATGGCTAGGCTTGAAAGGCTGATACAAATTATGCTGTCTCACTCTAAATGATTTGCAACTTGTAAAACCAAATGGAGCAGTGATTCTAATTTTTACTGATATCTGATACATAATCAACACATTGTGACCTTATCATGATGGTCATTATAAGTTTCTAATTTTAAAATAGATGAATTAAAACAGAAATATTTTTATAAAGAAAAAAAAACTATGTTATGCATGGTAAATTTTAATGTGTTTCTTATCAGGTGAATTAAAAATAAGAGAGGAATATTTTTTCAACGTATATGTTTCTATGTATTTTAATTTAATGCAGTTAACATGTATTTTATAATTTGAGAAAAATAAAAACTATGAGGAATTATTGTATTATTCTCTATTGTACTTTATATATTCAAAAACATGAATATGTAGTTTTGAAGAAACACAAGTAAATGAGACTTTAAAGGCTTTCTGGAAGGATCTTGAATGAATGTCTGCTTTAGATTTAAACAATCTGGAAACTTTATCTCATAATCAGATAAGATGGGTGCTATCCTGGAGCTTTAATCAATTTGAAGGCCATTCCAAGGATTCAGTGTTATTATGGGAATATCTTGGCTCAGCCAGGTTGTATCAATGAAAATGAGATTCATGCCCCAGAGGCAAACATTGAGCAAAAAAAGAAACACAAAATTTTTACAAATTAAATTTTTTTTTAAAAAGGCCATCTGTAGGAGAGCCAGATACATTATGTTCTTGACCTAAGAAAGCTACAGTATAATGGTTGTTTGCTGAAGGACACGTGTAGAAAGGACACATGGCAAAGATATTATTTTTCTATGGCAAAATAAACTATCCAGAGACATAACAAAACTCAACTGGCCACAGGGGGCCATTCAGCCTGAGACAGATTCCTACAGCTAGAGAAGCAGAACTAAAGTCAGTCAAAGGCCAGAGATCCAATCAGGAAAATGTCAGTTTGAAAAATAGTGAGAAAAAGTAGCATGTGAACTCAGAGTTTCAGAAACTCCTGGGCATTTGCCTGGATAAAAAACTTAATGGCTTTAACAGAGTTTCTATTTTATCTGTAGATGGATAGACTCAGGGAAGAAATGGCAGATAATAATGAAGCAAGATAATGGAAGAGGTAGTCCTTGGTGATGAGAAGGTAAGGAATCTGAAACAACTGTAGTCATTCTCATCATTTTATCAAAAGTTGTCTCTGAACACACAGGAAGCTCAGGAAGTCTAGACTGAGAAATTCTGTTTTTTATTTTCCTTTTTTATGTTGTTAAAGTATAGTTGATATTGAATATTATATCATTGTCAGTTGTACAACATAGTAATTCAATATATATATATATATATATATATATATATATATATATATATATATATATATATCTTATGATATGATCACCATCCATCACCATACAAAGTCATCACAACATTATTGACTTTATTCCCTGTGCAGTACAATATATTACTGTGGCTTATTTTATAAGTGGACGTTTGTACCTATTATTTTTCTTCACCTTCTTCACTCATCTCCCCGCCTGCCTGCCTGCCTGCTGGCAACCATTAGTTTGCTCTTTGTAAGTATGAGTCTTTCTATTTTGTTTTGTTCATTTATTTTGTGTGTTTTTTTAAGACTCCACATATAAGTAAAATCATGCCTTATTTGTCTTTTTCTGTCTGACTTACTTTACTTATCATAATAACCTCTAGGTCAATTCATGTTGGCCTAGAGGTTAAATCATGCAAATTACAAGATTTCATTCGTTTATATGGCTGATATATATATATATATATATATATATATATATATATATATATATATATATAGACTTTATCCAATCATTTATTAATGGAGACTTAGATTGTTTTCATGTATTAGCTATTATAAATAATGCTGCAATGAACATAAGGGTGTGCATATCTTTTTTAATTAGGGTATTTATTTTCTTAGGATAAATGGAAGTGGAAATGTTGGGTCACAAGATAGTTCTACTTTTAATCATTTGAAGAACCTGTACTTTTCCCCTGTGGCTGTACCAATGTCCAATCCTATCAATAGTACACTAGGATTCCCTTTTCTCCACATCCTCACCAACACTAGTTTATGGGCTTTTCATAATAGCCATTCTGGCAGGTGTGAGACGATATCTCATTGTGGTTTGTGTATCCTTTCCCTGACGATTAGTGATGCTAAGCATCTCTTCCTATGTTTATCGGGCATCTGTGTGTCCTATTTGGAGAGGTATTTATTGAGGTCCTGTGCCCATTTTTAATCAAATTTCTATGTTGAGTTGTATAAGTTTTTGTACATTTTTGATACTAATTCCTTACTTTCTTTTATTGTTGACAGTATTACAGATTCCTCCGTTTTACCTCTATTTGCCCCCTCCACCCAACCCCACCCCATCCCAAGCCTTCATCACACTACTGTTTGTGTCCATGGGCTATGCATGTATGTCCTTTGCTTAACCTCTTCCAGCCCCTTCTACCCACTAACCCACTGAGATCTGTCTGTCTGTTCCATGTATCCATACCTCTGGACCTATTTTGTTCATTAGATTTTATATATAAGTGAGATCAGGTGATATTTGTCTTTCCCTAACTGGCTTATTTAATTTATCATTATAATCTTCAGGTCCATCCATGCTGCCTCAAAAGGTTAGGGGTTCCTTCCTTTTTATAGTTGCATAGTATTTCATTATATAAATGTACGCATTTTTTGGTATCCACTCATCTTCTGAAGGGCACCTGGGCTGTGTCCAGATCTTAGCTATTGTAAATAATGCTGCATAAACCTAGGGGTGCATAGGCTCTTTCTGATTGGTATTTTAGGATTCCTAGAATATATTCCCAGAATTGAGATTGCTGGGTTAAATGGAAGTTTCATTTTCATTTTATTTTTTGTTAATCCTTACCTGAGGATATTTTTCCCATTGATTTTTTTTTTTAGAGACAGTGGGAGGGAGAGAGAGAGGTAAGGAGAAAGAGAGAGAAACATCAATGTAAGAGGGATACATGGATGGGTTGCCACTTGAATGAACCCCAACCAGGACCAGGGATCTAACCTGCAACCCAGGTACATGGCCTTGACCAGAAGTTGAACCCATGGCAGTTTGGTGTGTGGATCACGCTCTAACCACTGAACACACTAGTCAGGGCAGCAGTTCTCAT
>PVJC01038189.1:0-16852 GCA_004026665.1 Murina feae | reverse complement strand
AATTCACCATAGCTAAGATCTGGAAACAGCCTAAGTGCCCATCAGCAGATGAATGGATTAGAAAGCTGTGGTATATCTACACAATGGAATACTATGCTGCTGTAAAAAAGAAGGAATTCTTACCATTTGCATCAGCATGGATGGAAATGGAGAGCATTATGCTAAGTGAAATAAGCCAATCAATGAAAGAAAAATACCATATGACCTCACTTATTTATGAATAATAAAGACCATTACAAAATGATAAACATAAACAAATACAGAGACAGAGCAGCCTTGAACAGACTGTCATCCTACAGCTGGAAGGCTGGGGATGGTTGGGGGGGAGTTGGGAGATCAACTGAAGGACTTGCATGCATGCATAGGAGCATAATCAGTGGACATGGGAAACTGGGGGTTAGGGAGGAGGGGGGGGAAGGGCAAGGGGAAAAAATGGAGATCTATCTATCATCTGTTGTAATACTTATCTATCACTTGTTGTAATACTTTAAGCAATAAAATAAAAAAAATTAAAAAAAAAAAGAAATACAGGCAAGAAAAATCATATTCCTACATAGACAGGTATTATTCAGCATGTGAGACCAAGTTATAAGGTATGGGAATTTTAAAACATAGCCCTAAAATTACTTCATGTTCCTTCCATCGAAAGAAGGGGTCTGTGTCCCTTACCCCTTGAATCTAACTGACCAATAGTTTATAGTAGAAATGATGTGTTAATTTCCAGATCCAGACCCTAAGAAATGGCTGCCTGCTTGTCTGTCTTTTGAAACTCTCACTCTTGTGAGATAACCAGGTAGCCAGTGGAATGGGCTAAAACGGGAGGAACTGAGGCCCTTTTAACCCATAGCCATGGCTGAGCTCCCAGGTGACAGCCAGTGTCAAATGTCAGTCATGTGAGTGAAGGCTCCACCCCCGAATGAAGTAGCTCCATCAGACATAACATGGAAAAAAGAGCTGTCCAGCTGAATTGTGGCCAAATTGTCAATATAGAAACAAAATGAACAACTGCTATTGTCTCAAGTCCTAAATGTTGGTCTGATTTGTTAAGCAGCAAAAGATAACCAAAAGAGCAGAGTAGGATTTGAATCATGAATGCTCATTATAAAATGGCTTTCATATTACAGGAAAGCAATGGTACATTCCATATGCTAGAACTTATTCTGAAGGAGGAAAATATAAATGTGTCATCATGTATGAGGAAACAAATGTCATCAGGTTGCCCTGACGGGTTTGGCTCAGTGGATAGAGCGTCGGCCTGAGGACTGGAAGGTCCCAGGTTCAATTCCAGTCAAGGGCATGCACCTTGGTTGTGGGCACATGCCCAGTAGGAGGTGTACCGGAAGTAGCTGATCAATGTTTCTCTCTCAGCGATGTTTCTAACTCTCTATCCCTCTCTCTTCCTCTCTGTAAAAAATCAATAAAATATATTTTTTAAAAATGCCATCAGGCTAATATACACTTTGTCAATGAAGTTTTTAACAAATTGCACATGATGTTGAGAAAATAATTCTAATAATATGAGAAACTATTTTATATATTGAAGCATCTAAGTGTTTAAGAATTTGTTTAACTTTGGTGATAAATATTGGCTTTGTAGGATTTTACCTATGTGTTTAATGATGGCATAAACCCACATAGGAAATACTACTTCTTTAAAATTTGGAAAATGTTGTTGTAAAATAGAACAATATCCAGAATAACACAAATTCACTGTTAAGAGGATCTAAGTCCATATGACAAAATAAAGTAAACAAATAGTAAAAATAAATAATAATAAGCTAAAACTGTAATATACATTACCAAAAGTAAGCACTTGAGAAAGATTAAAAATTTCTTCAATAACAATAGAAAACAGGGATTAAATAAACAAATGTTAACTATGTCTTGACTGCTATAGTAGAAATTCTTAAAACCATTACGTATAATTCCTTTCTTTTAGAAAGTTGATAACTTGAAATGGACTTAGTTTTTATGGTGCAGAAAAAATACATTATAATAAATATTTTAATAAAACACAGAATAATTTTATAAGATAAAATATACCCACTTAATACATTTCTTTTTAAAACAGTTCTATAGAAGAATAATTGCTTTAGGATCAAATTTAACCATTTAATGTATTTCTTTCATAAGGTACAGTTCCACAGGATAAAGTTAACTCTTATTCACCCAAATATAGCCAGATAACTGAACACTTCCTGTCCATAATCAACATTTATAAGATTTATTCAATAATGTAATTAGTGGAGTTATCTCACAAAATTAGAACAGGTTTAGTCCTTTCACTTGTTATAAATACATACTATAAAAGGCAACACTCAAAAAAATGATCAAAATACCAAATACCTTTACAGAGAGAACTGTATTATTCTAACGCCTTCTTGAAATGAAGAAGCTGAGAGCCAGAATGGTTAATTTACTTGTAGGAGAGTAAAGCTAGGCCCGGAGCCCTGCCACCCGCTTTTGCCTCCTGTGTCTTTTCTCATGCATTATCCTGCTTTAGCTGGCGTGAGTGATTCCTATATAGCCCTGACACACACAATCATGTAGCGAAACAATTTCCTCCATATAAAAATCATCTCATTTGTACTGAAAAACTAGAATTCATTTCATCAATTTGTTGTTGAAGCATTTTTCAAGACTACTCATTTTCCAGTATGTGAACGTTTGTGCAATATAAAACATCCAAAACATTCATTAATTTATTTCCAAAACACTTATTATAAAAAAATTAGTTGTGCCTTACTTTTAATATGCCTGATAATGATTTTCATTATATTTTCCATATGATAAATTGTGGAACAAGTTGAGAGTATTTTGGCTTTTTGAAAATTTTTTGCCATATCATGCTAGTTAGATCTAATCACTTAAAATACCTATGTAGATGGTAAAAGAAATCAGAGATGTATTCAATTTTAACACTGTTTCAACACTATATCTAAGCTTACTATCTTTAACATGACTATTGGAATAATACTTATCATGCATAAGTAGAGTTGTTATTCAGAATAAATAAAATGTTTGGCTATATAGCTAAAAAATTTGACACCAGGTGTGACATAGTATATTGCATATTAATAAATGTTAGTTCTTATAATTATTTAGCTGTAGTCAAAAACATGGTAATGTTATTAAGAGAGCAAAACATGCAGTATGATTTTAAAAAATAACCAACTTAAACAATGTGTATTTGTTTATTAGAAAGAGACTTGCTATGGTTAATTCAACCTAATAAAGTGGTCCTTTTTGATATTAAAAAATGCTTCACATTAATCCTTTTAAATGGGAATATAATCAATATATTTTGAATTTGAAAAACTAAAATTTAATGTAACTTATCATGAATATATGTTATATAAAACAAGTCCAATTCTATAAGTACCTTAAACATCTAATCTAATAAAAGAGTAATATGCAAATTGACCCTCACTCCATTACACCTAAGCCACAACCAACAGCCAAGCCATGCCCACCAGCCAATCAGGGCAACTATATGCAAATTAACCCAGCCAAGATGGTGGCCAGCAGCCACGGAGCTAGAGCAAACAGGAGGCTTCATTGCACTAGCGATGGAGGAAACTGCCTGCCTTGGCTGGCTGTGGCCTTCACTCAAGGCAACAAAGTTTCAATTATAGAAGATAAATAAACCCCAGAGACCTGCTTCCAGCCTTGGGCTCAAGGAAGCACTGGGAACCTGGGTTGTCAGGGGCAACCTGACCTGGGCTCTGGTTAAAGCAACAAAGTTTCAACTTTAGAAGTTAAATAAATTCCAGATACCAGCTTCCGGTCTCACTGTAAACAGCCATCAGCCACTCACCCCAGCTGGCCAGGCACACCAGCAGGTGGACATCCCCCAAGGGGTCCCAGACTGTGAGAGGGTACATGGAGGGCTGATGGACCCCCCCGAGCGCACAAATTTTTGTGCACCAGGCCCCTAGTTCTTCATAAAGTTATAAAAACTCATTTTAAGAAATTAAATATCACTGCGGATACACATACAACGAATTTAGTGAAATCCCATAAAATCAATTTTAAACAAAGAACACATTTCAATATTAGATGTACCTACCTCGAGTAGGCAAACAATCGACTGTCCCAAAGATCATGATTCCCTCTAGGTCCAGAATGAAAATAACAGGAATCTGTCCCATCAAACATATTCAATCCATCCTCTGAATTTTTTGAAGCATGGCTGTGTACCACATCTAAGAGGACTGTAATACCCATCGAATGAGCTGTATCAACCAATTCTTTTAGCTCTTCAGGAGTTCCATAACGGCTAAAGATAAAGAACACAGCAAAACAATATTACATCATATTTAAAGCAAACAGCTAATCACTTACTGTGAATCAATTGTTTTACCAGCATTGTACTACATACTTTAGATGTGCAAATGCAATATAATACTTTGATACAAGTCAAAGTTGCTTAATATTTGTTATTGAACAAAGGCAGTAAAGAAGTAGAGAGCATGGCATATGAATAATTAACAAGAAGAATGCTCAGAGAGGAAGAGCAGTGGGGACAGACATGAGCGAGAGGCATTTGAAGAACAGAAAACTGGCAAGTGTAGCTGGCGTGTAATGATCAAGAAAAAGATGAGATCAAACAACCAAAGGACTTGTATGCATAAATATAAGCATAACCAATGGACACAGACACTAGAGGGGTGAGGGCATATGCTGGGGGGTGGGAGTGGTTGGGGAGAGGTCAATGGGGAGAAAAGGAGACATATGTAATACTACATGTAATACTTTAAATAATAAAGAATTTTTTAAAAAGATGAGACCAAAGGGATGGCCAAGACCCAAATCACATGGGGTCTTATGCATTAATATAAGATCTTTGGCTTTAATTACAAAAGGGAATCATTAGTGGGTTCTGTGCAAAAGAGTGACATGACCTAACTTTTATTTTTAATGGTCACTCTGGCCACTGTGCATAAAGTAGTTCATGTGTAAGAAGAGAGTGAAATCGCCCTGAATGGTTTGGCTCAGTGGATGGAGCGTTGGCCTATGGACTCAAGGGTCCCAGGTTCAATTGTGGTCAAGGGCATGTACCTTGGTTGCGGGCACATCCCCAGTGGGGGATGTTTCTCTTTCATCAATGTTTCTGACTCTCTGTCCCTCTCCCTTCCTCTCTGTAAAAAATCAATAAAATATATTTTAAAAAAAAAAAGAAGAGAGGGAAATCTATGGAGATGTAGGAAGATAAGAAAAAATAGTGACCAGTTAAAGGCCTATTAAAATAATACAGGTAATAGAGAAAAGCAACTTGGACCAGAGTAATAGCAGCTGAAGAACCAGATGTGGGATACATCTGAAGTTACATCTGATGACTGCTAGAGGAACAAAAAAGAAGAGTCCAGTACATTGCTAAAGTTTCTGGCTGAACAACAGGAAGATGGTGATATCATTTTACTGAACCAGGGAAGATGGAAGGAGGAGGAGGTTGGAAAATCAGGAACTTAATTTGGGATATGTTAAGTATCAGATATATATTACATACCCATTGTCAAATAGATACTGTTTGAAGTTCACAACAGAGGTCAGGACTAGAGAGTTAAATTTGAGAGTTGGCATATAAAGTATATTTAAGCCATAAAAATGAATGGGACTTAATGAGACCCCAGTGTGTTTCATATACATAGAGAAGAGCTGAGCACTAGGAAATTCAATCTTTATTGGTCAGAAAGAGCCAAGAAAATAAGAAAGAAACAACAAGAAAGGCGATAAAAACAATTGGGGAGGTAAAATATACCGAAAACCAAGGACAGAAAAAAGGTCCACGAAAGTGGGAGCAACCAATTGTGCCAAATGGTGTTGACAGTAGAAGTAAGTAAGGGCTTATCTTTTAGACGTGAAGGTATCGAGGCTATTAGTACCATTACAAGAGAAATTTCAGCGGGGAGGTGAAGAGGCTTCTTGGAATGAGTTTAAGCAAAAAGAGAAGTGGTGGGATTACAGAGAGTAAGTAAATGTTACTTATTCAAGGAGAATTGCTCTAAAGAAAAAGAGTTAAATTGAATATAGGTGGGGTTTTTTCTATGTCTTAAGTTCTATCTACCTATTCCCACTTCCTTCTCTCCCAAATTAGCTTTTAATCATGCTTTAGATCTCAGTTCTAACATCAGTTCATATCTAATATAATATGATCAGATTTCTTTTTCTATACTATTATAGTACCCTGTCATTTTTTTATTTGCTTCTATTACAGGTAGAAATCCTACTATGTAGATTATTGGATTCTGTCTATATGCCACCACAGTATAATCTCCAGGAGGCAGACACAATGTTAGACTTAACTTGTGGTCATTATAGTCAGCACCTCTTCAATGGCTTAGGACCCATTATGTCTTTCTGCCCAGAGCCACATTCCTTAGATTTCAGCCTGGGAAGGACAGTCCTTTTGTATGTAGTATATGTTCTACCAATGGACTCCTCAGTCACCTTCCTAAATGAGTCAATCTTTTTCCATAAAAGGATATGAGCTCTGGCTATAAAGGCTTCCATAATACATGA
This sequence comes from Murina feae, assembly GCA_004026665.1. Taxonomy (NCBI): domain Eukaryota; kingdom Metazoa; phylum Chordata; class Mammalia; order Chiroptera; family Vespertilionidae; genus Murina; species Murina feae. Next base: position 10,330 of record PVJC01038189.1, on the reverse strand, counting down.
TTTTCTGACTAAAGCTTAGGCTCCCAAATACATGAAAATTTCAACAGGTAACTGGATATTCTTTATTAGAATCATTTCATGAAAAACAACATTAAATCAAGGCACAACCTCTAAGGCTAGCTGAGATGAGTGTCTATGATATTAGTAAAAAATCACTAAGGTTCTGTTGACACTAAAACAGTATACAAAATGACATTATATAAAATGTAAAAATTCATTTTACTTTATTTTTGCTTAGAAAAGAATGGATATAATGGGTCTTTCATTTTACCTTGAAGCTGCAAAGAAGCTTGTGATTTGGTAACCAAAACTGGCATAATAAGCATGCTCCATGATCGCCATCAATTGAATGCAGTTGTATCCTATATAAGCAAAGATCAGAAAGAGATTAAAAGTCACATTAAAAAACAATTATATATATATATATATATATATATATATATATATATATATATATATAAAATTCTTATCTAAAGGCATTAACTTTTACATGTGATCATTTAAATATCCTATCTAATAAAAGAGTAATATGGAATTAACCATTAATATGAGACAAAGATGGCGTCACCCATAGCGGTGGGGCAGGACACTGGCAACGTCACCCTGACAACGTGAGGCCAGCAGGCATTGTCTCGGTAACCCATGACCAGGTCACGCTGCCCTGGAGCAGGTGAGCACCACCAGTAGGCGGCCCCCAGCAGGGCCTTCTCACGGGTCACTGTGGTGATCAGCGAACAAGAATGCCCAGCTGGAGGGCAGCCCACAGCGGAGCCTGCTCCGTGGTCGCCGGGGTGATTGGGGAGCAGGCAAGTGGAGGCGGCAGTCAGACACACACACACAGGGTGACTGCTTTGAGCCTTAGATGCAGCTGGGGGCAGGCCCCCAACGGGGACACACACACTCACTTACACACACATACATATACACATGGGGTGCCTGCTCTCAGCCTCCAATGTGGCTGGGGGCAGACTCCCAGTGGGGACACACACACATGGGGAGCCTGTTCTGAGCCTCCGCAGTGCAGTTAGGGGCAGATCCTCAGTGGACACACACACATGGTGTCTGCCAGACTGTGGCCATCAGTAGGACATCCACTGAGGGGGCCCTGACTGTGAGAGGGGGCAGACTGGGCTGAGGGACTCCACCCTCTTCCCGTGCACAAATTTCGTGCACTGGGTCACTAATATATATATATATTAGTGGCACAGTGCACGAAATTTGTGCACATTAAAGGGATTAATTAAAGGAAATATTTTAATATTGCTATTTGCCCTTTATAATAGAAGTGTCAGAGATTAAAGAAAATTAGTAAAATGTATATGAAAATCTTCCTCCTGTCAGAGTCTGGGATACACCATGGAACCCAGAGTCAAGTCTTCAACCACCCACGTGCACCTCAAAATCGCTCAAGACCCAAACCTGGATGGCCCCCCTTCATTGGGCTAGATCCAGACCTGGCTGGTCCCACCCTGTCAAGACCTGCCAGGTGGAAGGGGTCACAGTCTCAGGTCCCCTGGCCTGGGGCCAGGGGGGGGCATGGCCTGAGGTCCTCCAGCCTGGCACCAGGGCAGGGGGCACAGCCTGAGTTCCTCTGGCCTGGTGCCAGGGCAGGGGGAGCAACCTGAGGTCTCCTGTCAAGCCCTGCAGGTGGAAGGTATGACCTGAGGTCCCCTGTCAAGCCCCATGCAGGAGATGGGTGGGCGCGCAGCCTCAAGTCCCTGCTGATTGCTCCTTAAGGCTCGTTATGGGAACTTAGCCTCAGCTGTGGGTGCAAATTGACCGGAGTGATGGTCAATTTGCATATCCCCTCTTTATTATATAGGATATGCCTAAATGACTGTTCGACCATTCAACTGGTTGCTAAGTTGCACACTGACCACCAGGAGGCAGATACTCAATGCACAGGCATGGAAACATGGAACAGACTGATGAATCTTAGAGGGAAGAGTGGAAGGGGTAGGTGGGAAGAGATTAACCAAAGATGTTATATGCATACTAGAGGCGCAGTGCATGAATCCGGGAATGGGTCCCTCAGCCTAGCCTGGGGGATCGGGCCAAAACTGGCAGTCCAACATTCCCCAAGAGTTCCCAGATCACAGATGGTGCAAGCCAGGCCAAGAATCTCCATAAATGACCTAATCATTTTGAAAAGTTCTACTACTTTAATATATTTTGCTTTTTCTGACCTTCTAACACAAATTGAACTGTTAGTTCTTGAAAGTTATACATACTCTAACCAGCTATTTCAAATGTCTTCATTTTAACAAGTAACAAATTATATGCAAATATACTCTTAATTTGGATTTAGAATATTAAATATGGCAATCAGCATATGCTAAACTTCAGCTGCACTTGTAATATTCATACTAAAGATTATGAATGCTAAATAAAAATAACCAATTGCATGCCATACACTTTTTTTATTGTACCTTTTTCTTTATTTTCAGTTATTCTACCATACAGCATAAGATATAGGAGCAAATCCATTTTTCCACAAGGTAGTTTTTACAGTCAGCATTAATTCTACTTTGCACTATTTTGTGTACCTATAAAATTACTCTGAAGTTGCTGTTGCACATGATTGCATGCATACACACACCACCTTCCTTTCTCTATCTGAAAATGCTATGTGCACTAAATGAAGTGACTCAAGGAGGCATGGGACTGCTGTAGCCTCGGAACATGGGCTCATGCCCCACCTTTGCCTCTGGGGTGGGAGACAACATGCCATTGGCTGCCAGAGCCCCTCTGTGAAGAGGTGCAGGAGACATAGGGTGTAGAGTCCAAAGAAGCCCCATGGACATTATTTTTTTTGGATGTTATCATCTCAGGGTTTATAAAGTTGTTTCTGCAGAGCCCGCTAGTGACTTGGATGCAAACTTTGGGCCCATTCGGAAGTGGCAACCAGGACAACCTATGTAGATGGATTAGGTGAATGGCATCATTTTTAACTAAATCATTATAGAAATAGATCCCAGGCCTACAACTCAATGCATCACCAAACAAGTAAACAATGATGTGAATCTCCACATTCAGAACTTGACCATCTTGATGAGAAACATTAAGCCCTACTACTAGGAGGTTCTCCAGCAGCTAATGGTAATGAACTTGTCCAATGTTTTTATAACTAGCAAAGACACCCTATCTGGAAGAATATGGAGTAAATTAAGAAGGTGTTACTGCTGGTGCTGTACTTAGCTGTCCAGTATGAGGGAAAGAGGATTGTATTAAAAGAATCGAACAGTCTGATATTGAGGCCCAATCCAGAATTGTAGCCTATATCCAAGAGATTACCCACAACCAGGGGAACATGTTTAACCTGCAGTGGCTGGAGGTCCCAGACATGGCCCTGGAGAAGCTGGAGGCCCTCTCAAGGAACATGGCGTTTCAGCTCAGGAGGCTCATAGATGAATGAAATGAGCACATGGGGCTGATCATGGATCTCACTCAGTAGTGGGACGATCTCAAGGTGCAGCATTCACCCAGTCCTCTCAGGTCTCCTAGCTCCATGTCCACATCCAGTCCAACGAGCAGCCTCTCTGGCAAGGACAAGCAGCACCTGGCCATGGAGCTCATGAACACCAAGGCCAGGCTGCACCATGTCAGGCAGGAGAAGACAGAGAAGCTTGTGGATACCAGGCATGAGGTAGATCAGCTGGTGTTGGAGCTTCAGAAAGTCAAGCAGGAGAACATAAAGCTGGCAGCTGATGCATGATTTGCTTGTGCCTACTGTGATGAGCTGGACTCCTGGAGGGAAAAGGCAAATGATATGCAGAAGATGGAGCTGCAGTGCTGCAAGGAAAAGCTGCATGACCTGAAATTCTACAAGGACCGCATGGAGGAGCTGAGAGAAGATAATATAGTTTTAATTGAAACTGAGTCCATGCAGAAGAAACAGCTGATGATAAAGTTCAAGACCTGGAGAAAGAGAATGTGCAGATGAAAGCTAAGCTTCATGGCTTGGAATTGGACTGGGACACAGAAAAGAAACATACTGAGCAGCTGCTGGAAGAGAACTTGATCCTTGAGACTGCACAGAAGCATAGCATGAATGAGTCCACCCACCTGGGCTGGGAGTTGGGGCAGCTGTCTAAGAACGCAGGCCTGTTAGACACCTCCAGGAAGTCATTTGTGTTGGAGCTGAACGAATGTACCTTCAGCTGCATCCTGAATCTGGAGAAGGAGAATCAGAGCCTACAAAGCACCATCTAAAGGCTGCAGGATGTGTCCCTAGCCCTGGAGGAGAGCAGTCTCAAGTGTGGGGAGCTGGAGAAGTAGAACGAGCAGCTCAGCAAGACTGAAAAGCTGCAGACCCACCTAGAGAGAGAAAAGCAGAGCAACTGGAATGTGGAGACCTTCAATGAGGAGCTGATGGAAGAGAAAGAACAGCTGCAGAGTGACATGAAGACCCTGAAAGCTGACAAAGCCAAGCAGATCAAGGATCTCAAGTAATAAAAAGATTATCTCTCTCTAACAATTGGTATCTCTTAATGCAGGAGAAGCCACAGGTCAGTAATGAGGCCCGCATGAAGGGCATCGAGAAGAACAAAGTCCTCCATCAGACAGGGATGGAGACCATCAGCAAACTCAGCAAGCTGGAGTTCAAGAGACAGCAGACCAGGACCTGGAACCGGTGAAGAAGGCAGAGCAGGTAAAGGAGCTGGATAAGGAGCTGCACTAGCTAGAGAAGAAGAACTAGAAGCCGGCCAAGAAGGTCACCTCCCTGACAACAGCCACGGAGAAGGTCGGCACCCTACAGCAAGCATGTCAAACTCACGGCCCACAGGCTGCATGCGGCCCAAAATGAATATTTCTTCAGCCCAGCCAATATAATGGTATGTAAAAATGTTTTAATAAAAATTTTGTAACTTAATTTTTACAATATCCTGTTATACATAATTATTAATAACGAACTACAATGTTCGTTAATGACTGATTACTATAATTGTGTTGCATTCATTTCCCTTACCTGCCTTACGTGGAAGGCACACCATTCCTCTCCACTAATACTAGCAGCGAGAATTTTAGCAGCCCAGCCAATTGCCACATCATTAGTCTTGTACAGACCTCTTTGATGTGCGCAAGAGGAAATATTTCGCTTTTGGAGAACAAGAAAAATAGGTTTATTTGCATTACGCTTATTAGTTTGTGCAATTATTCAGTATCCAGTAAGTTAATGTTCAAGAAAAAAATAATTTTTATTAAAATGTTCTATTACTTTATGTTAATGATTACTCATTTATTTCAGCCCTTTGTATTCAGCATGTCTCTATCGAAATAAACCTATGTTTCTATGAAAATCGAAGCTTTTTTTTTTGCGGCCCACATAAGCTTAAACCTTGTTTTTTGGCTCGTGTTAGCCTTTGAGTTTGACATGCTTTCCCTACAGTGTGAGAGCCAGGGCCTGACCCTAGAGATCCAGAGGCTGCAGAAGTCTCTGGACATCCTGCAGAATGTGTCGGTGCAGCCTGAGAGGCTGGGGCAGGACAACAAGCAGCTGGACAAGGAAAACCTAAAGCTGTGCAGGATAGTGATGACCATGAGTTTTACAGGTGCCAAGATGGCTCAAATCGAGGGAGAATCAGGAGCTTGAGAGGAAGAAGGAGGAGCTGAGGGGAAAGGTGGAGCTGCTGAGGGCCCTGAGCAAAAAGTAGAAGCACCTGGAGCTCAGCTACCAGAGCATGAGCACCGAGAACCTGCAGCTGCAGCAAACCCTGGAAAGCATCAGCCAGAAGTCACAGGCCTATAGCGTGGGTTTGGAAAGCTAGAGGCGAAAAGCCAGGCCCTGCAACCAGACCTGGAGGCCCAGTAGCTCTCCAGTGAGCAGCTGCAGAGGTCCAAGAAGGACAAAAAGGCCCTGGAGCAGGAGGTGGCCCAGCTGGAGCAAGATAAAAAGCTGCTGGAGAAGGAGGTGAAGCAGCTATGGAAGCAGGTGCAACGTAAGGATGCCATCTTGGATGATAGCACAACTAATCTGCCTGCCTCCCAGGAGAGCCATGCTCTGGACAAGGAGCTGGCCCCTTCAGGGATGCAGCCACCAAGCTGAAGGAGTCAAGAAGGACAAGTAGGACCTCACCACGCAAGGCACCATGCACCCCAAAACGCTGAAACCCCTGAGAGAATACCTGGTGCTGGAGAAGCTGAAGAGCTAGCAGCTGACCAATGAGATGGACAAACTGAGCCAGAAACTGGAGCAGGTCAGCCTCCATAAGGAGCTGCTGATGCAGAGGATACCAGCAACAGCAACCAACACAAAATACAAGATTTTGGAGGGCAGGAATGAATCAGCATTTAAACCGACACTAGCCATAAAAGAAGAAAAGATTGTGTTCTTAGAAGTTAAGATGGAAAAGAATGACAGCCTGAACCACCTGCTATACAGTACACAGAAGACGCTCCAGGTGTTGAAGAAGATGTGTGAGCTCCTCAGGCAGAATCAGAAGGAGGGAAGCACCTGAAGAACTCTCTGAAACACCCTGGGTGACACTGGCCAATGCTCACCAGGGGAAGGAGAGCAGGGGGCGGAGCCACAAGGAAGCCATGGAGCTGCTCCTAGTGCAGGATGGGCCATCCAGCTGAAACAGAACAAGGCAGCTCTGCAGGCTGAGACACAACTCCTCAAGGATCAGCTAAAGCACTTGCAGACCCAGAGCATGGCCTTCAGCAGTCACAGCCTGACACTGCAGAAGCAGAGTGCTTTCCTGCAGGAGCACAACTCCATGCTGCAGACCCAGACTGCCAAGCTGCAGGTGGAAAAAGTAACTCTGAGCTCCCAAAGCACCTTAGTCTCTAGGCAGTATACTGCTCCAGAACCAGCAGGCGGCCAAATAGAGCAAGCATGAGAAGCTGCACAAGCACCAGGACAGTGCCTGAGAACACTTCATCAGAACCTGGAGCTGGAGCACAATGCACTCGGGAGAGCTAGACAAGGTCAAGTTCCCACACCAGCAGTGAAGGAGGAATATGAGGAGTTGCATGCCCACACCTAGGAGCTGAAAACCTCACTTGAACAACTTTCAGATGGAGCTGAACTGCTGGCAGGCCCGTGTGGGCGACCTGAAGGAACAGCACCAGTGCATGGACATCTTGCTGACTGAGCTGCAACCGCTGCAAGCTGCTCTCCCATCTCAAGGGGAACTTGGAGGAAGAAAATTGTCACCTTGTGAGGCAGATCCAGCTGTTGAACCAGCAGAACCAGATGCTTCTAGAGAAGAGCATGGAGAGCAAGGAGCAGTACCATGAGAAGCAGAAGCAGTATAAAGACAAATTAAATGCCGTATACAGACATAAGGAAAAACTGGAAGAAAAAATCATGGATCAGTACAAGTTCTATGATCTTGCTCCAAAAAAAGAAAAACCACTGGATTGAAGCCAAAATCTTAGTCAAATTCATCAAACCAAAGAAAGAGATTTCCAGAGAACCCCTGAAGTCAAACACACACAGCCCTCCCTGGCCACTGGAGGCCTCAGACACAGCCCTGCCCACCATTTCTCAGCCTCTTAAATTGCAGGCAGAGCCCCTCACGAGACACCCACAATGGGCCCAAGGGAAAAAACCCAGTAAAAAAAAGAGTCCCTTTTTGAGAAGCAAAATCAAGGACAGAAACAAGTCTCCAAAGGCCCACCCGGCTTCATCTAAACACCTGCAGTCTGGTCTTCCTCTGACATCCCATCCCCTCCTAAGGAGCCTCTCCCTTTTCCAGAAATTGGAGATTTCTGGTCCTTTCCCTTTATGAGTATCTTCATCATGTACCCTCCTTCATTTCTGAAATTCAAACAAAAAACAGCACCTAAATGCCTGATGACCCATTATGGGTCCCTCCTCCTGACCACAGTTCCAAGCCAAGCTTAAAGTAGCCAACATGGATTCTGATTTCAAAAGAGAAGATGAGTTGTCACACCCTCTGAACCTACTCCAAAGCAGCACAGTCTTAGGAGAGCCTTGGGATATCCAGGCACAGATCCTTGGGCCAGGATGTCCATGCTAAGTAAGTCCCTTGGCCATCTGCTGCCCCGTCTCTCGTGAACCTGCAGGTTTAGGTCATGCCTATGTGTAATGCTGAACTGGTCAGTTATCGCTATGCTTCTTAAAATGTAAGGCCTATCAAGTGAGATTTTTTTTAAGACTTATTTTAAGCAACTAAATTGAAAACTGTTGACTCTGCAGATAAGGCCCTTTTCAGAAGTGTCCTATGCTTTGAGGGATTTATTGCTCCACTCAAGCCTTTAATATAATTGGATTGATGTTGTCAAGCCAGGGTTCAGCCTAGAGTGGTGTTGTATGATCGTGCTGAGTTTCTCTGACTTCTTGGTTGCTGATGTTAGAACAGCAATGGACAGACAGAACATAAGCACACAGTCACGGCCAGAGTGGGGGAACACTGGTCCACGGAGGACTTTAGCTACTGCAGTGTTTTGTGTCTTTAGCAATCCTTGTACCATATCCATGATTTTTTGCCATGTCTAGATCACCTGTGTGATTACTTACATGTTTTCCCTTTACCTGACTCACCATTTCCACTTAAATTATTTGAAAAGGAAAGATTAGTATCAGTCCTTTAAATGGAAAACCTGTATCAGTATAAAAACAAGGTAACCATAAAAATATATATGTAACTATTACACTGTTAAAAAAAAAAAATAGGCACTGCCTTTATAAAAAAAAAAACACTAATTTTTTTCTGATTATTTGCTTACAATAAAAATCTAATCTAATAAAAGAGTAATATGTAAATTGGTATCATTCTGCTACACCTAAGCCATGCCCACCAGCCAATCAGATGATTATATGCAAATTAACCCAGCCAAGATGGCGGTCGGAATCCACGAAGCTGGAACTAGCAGGAGGCTTCCCCCGGCGATGGAGCAAGCCAAGGTTCCCGCCTGCCTTGGCCAGCTGTGGCCTCCACTCAAGGCAACAAAGTTTCAATTATAGAAGATAAATAAACCTCAGATACCTGCTTCCAGCCAGACTGGGGTCAAAGAAGTGCTGGGAGCCTGGGATGTCAGGGGCAACCCAGCCTGGGATCTGGTTAAGGCAAGAAAGTTTCAATTATGGAAGATAAATAAATCCCAGATACATGCTTCCAGCCAGCCTCACTGGGAGATTTGGTGGCCAGGGGCATTGGCCAGCCTGCAAACAGCCATCAGTCCCTCACCTAGGCTGGCCAGGCACCCCAGCAGGACCCCACTCCCTGAAGGGGCTGTGGCCAGCCTGCGAACAGCCATCATCCACTCACTCAGGCTAGCCAGGAACCCCAGCAGGACCCCACTGCATGAAGGGGATATGGCCAGCCTGAAAACGGCCCTCAAGCCCTAATCCAGGCTGGCCAGGCACCCCAGCAGGGACCTGCTCCTTGAAGGGGATGTGGCCAGCCTGCAAATGGCTCTCAACCCCTCACCCAGGCTGGTTAGGCACTCTAGGAGGGGACACCCACCTTGAAGGGGCTGTGGCCAGCCTGTAAACAGCCATCAGTCACTCACCTAGGCTGGCCAGGCATCCCAGCGGGACTCCCACCCTAATCTGGGACACCCTTCAGGACAAACAAGCCAGACCCCATGCATGCACCAGGACTCTATCTTATATAATAAAAGGGTAATATGCAAATTGACCCTAACAGCAAATGCCCTGGGAATGACTGGTCACTATGACACACACTGACCACCAGGGGGCAGATGCTCAATATAGGAGCTACCCCATGTGGTCAGTGCACTCCCACAGGGGGAGCTCTGCTCAGCCACAAGCCAGGCTGACGGCTGCCAGTACAGCGGTGGTGGTATGAGCCTCGCCTGCCTCCTCAGCAGAATTAAGGATGTCCGACTACAGCTTAGGCCTGCTCCCCGCTTTCAAGTGGACTCCCCCGAGGGCTTCCAGGCTGCCAGAGGGATGTCTGACTGCCAGCTTAGGCCTGATCACCCAGTAAGCAGACCTAAGCCAGCAGGTGGACATCCCCCAAGGTGTCCCAAACTGCAAGAGGGCATAGGAAGGGCTGCGAGAACCGGCCCCCCTGAGTGCACAAATTTTTGTGCACTAGGCCTCTAGTACATTAATAAATGTTATGTTACATTATAAAATAACAGAACACCTCAAATACAACAGTTCTAATATCTATTAAATATAATCAATATTATATTGTCTAAGTAGTTATTTAATTTTGGTTTCTAGAACCTGACCTCATTATCTTCTATAATAAAAGCGAAACATGTGAATGCGACCGTTACCACCAGCCAATCAGAGCTGCTGTATGCAAATTAACCCAGCCAAGATGGAGGCCAACAGCCAATCAGAACTGCTGTATGCAAATTAACCCAGCCAAGATGGAGGCTGACA
>PVJC01038188.1:0-16877 GCA_004026665.1 Murina feae | reverse complement strand
TGCGCGCGCCTCTGTACCTCTGTACTTTGCTTCCGCTGCTGCTCTGAGTCTCAGACTCTTCTCTGGTTGTAGGATTTTCACTCAGCCAGCCGTCCTGTGGGTGCGAGTGGTGTCCGTGTGTTCTTTTCGTGGTTTTTCTGAAATAGTTGTTCACAGCTGCATATACGGTGTCTACCCTATGCCGCCATCTTGTTTCTCCATGCTTCATTCTTTTCCACGAGCCTGTGGGCTGGCTGAGCAGTCCCTCTGATGTAGGCTTGTGCATCTTCGGTTGGCACCGGCTGCCTGATCTGGAAGGCCCTCAGCCAGGTGACCGGTTCTGCTCCAGGCGTTCTCTCATCCTCCAGCTCCCTCGCCCAGGTTCCAAGAGAGAACGGAAGCACGAGGCCTCATGAGGACAAGGCTTAGAACTGGCACACACCACTTCCGCCATGTGGCCAAAGACAATCATGAGACCAGCCCAGGTTCCAGAGCGGGAAAACAAAATCTCCTTCTTGATGGGAGGAGCGAAAAAGTCACTTTGTCAAGGGCTTGGATGTGAGGAGGGGTAGAGAATTGGGGCCATTTCTGCAACCAACCTACCATAGCTACTATCTTAGATATTTTCCCCCTAAAAAAGGTAGCAACATGTTTGCTTAAAATGTGTTTTTTATTAATTGGTAAAAAGGCATGGGTCTTACAAGGTGTATGTGTTGTCTAGTCCCTCTCTCGTCTAAAAAATCTGAGACAGACAATGTGCTAAATATCTTTTTTATTTAGGGAGGCAGGGCACAAAAATACCCACCTCCAGGCACAGGATCTATCTACACAGAAAATATTCTTGCAACAGAAGATTTTTAAAAAGGAAAATAAAACTGAAAATTGTACTTCCTGCATGCCCTGAAGAGAAGGGAGGGGGAAGGGAGGAGGGGACTGTGAAAGTGTGATGAGCAGCTGGCTTTTATTTTTAAACACATAATATTGCTTCCCAGATTTATTTATTTATTTGTTTTTCCCTAGAAAAATGGAAGGAGATTTACAAAGGGATTCTAATACACAGGAATATCATTAGAGTGGACACTAATGTAATTGATATGGTTTTCTGAATAAAGTCTTTTCTTTGTAACCTATTTGTTTTGTTGGCAGAGTGGGAAGAAGAAATACACAATGAATGCTGGAAGGTGAAAATGCTGTAGAGTCTCATTAGGCCTGCAAGAGAGGTTTGAAATGCCTAATATGGGCTTTATTCACCGCTGACTTTCTTTCCGGGGGCTCAGGTTGGATGTTCATGGGCATGAGAACCCAAATCTCACAATCCTCTAGCACTTGAGGCCCTTGTTGGGAGCAATTAATCCAATACCAGCAGGGGTGGCTAGGGTGCTGCAATGTTATTTTAGGTCCAAAGTTGTGAGTGAACTAAAGGCATAACATTAAGAAAGCCTCAGGGAGAGCCAACCAAATGCTTCCTCTTTTCTCATGAGGCCACTTGGTGGTAAATCTGGAAATGATAAGGCAACTGATGCATAACCAAATTGTCTTGCAGGTTTTATGGTCAATTTATGGGACTAATTTCTATAAACTCTTACCAAGGATTGCAAAATAAAGTAAAATGCCCACAGGCATCAGTAAGGTGGTAACTAAAGCAAGCAGGGAGTACGGTGATTATGGCGAACCCCACCTAAAGGGAACTGACTGAAACTTAAACAAGAAACGCTCAAGCCAGCCTGTGGGCAGCTAGGCCTGCATCGTGCCAGCAGTGATTTCTCTAGGTTAATGCCAGGGCAATAGAAAGCAGGGTCCCTCCAGCCATGACGACTTGTGCCAAATCAACACAAGGACTGAAGACATTTTTGTTCTGGCTCCTTTTCTACTCTCTCGTTGTGAAACTTAATATCACAAACTACGTGCTAGACTCAAGAAGCACGTTTGTAAGTGATTGACAACTCTCAGGCTTCACCCTGTGTCTTCTCTAAAATGGTCTACACATATCAAGAAATGCAAAAACAAGTATTTCTTTTTTTGGCGGGGGGGGGGTGTAAAAAAGGTTCTAAACAACATATTTTCTCTTGAAACATATATGAAATTCAGATTAAAAGGTTATTTTTGCTGTGTTGTTAGGTAGCCCTTAGAGAATATATTGTGAAACCTGATTATAACCGAGGCCCAATGTGGCTCAGTGCATGTACTATGTCAGTTCAAAGAAAAGTACAAAAGCACAAAAGAAATAGATGTTTATCTATATGTCTCCATGTCAAAAACCCTAGATATAAAGAAGTCCCGTTTTCCCCCAATAAGAAAAATCACTGAAACATGACTACAGTCACTTTGTAAATTATTTCCATAATTCCCCTCTTAGCTGGCTGATCAGCGCTTTCTGATTCCACGAATGAGGCTGTCACAGGAATGTTACCTCAAGGCACAAGTACCTGCTTGTATAATGTTAGCTCTCTTGACTTTCTTTTTATTAATCTTGCTGGTGTTTATGTTTGATCTCCAGAACCTAAGTACTGTTTGCTTTTTAAAGACATAAGAAGATCTATTTAAAGATTTATAAAGATCAATAAAAGATGTTCTGTGGACTATATCACCGATTGCCATTGCGAACTGATACCCCCAAAACAAACAACTAAATTTATATTCAGTATTTTTGCTTTTTTCTTAGATGCCACCAGATGATTTGTAGACTCACTCAAAAAACAGCCTTGATTGAGATCTTTTAGGTCAATTGCCTTCCCTGGACAGCATGTAGCTGTTCAAAATAAAGTAAATGAAAGAGGGCCCCAAATAGGAGAAACTTTGTGGAGACTTGGCTGATTCCTCTCTTCTATGGGATACTTTTGGGAAAAAAATCTCAGGTTACAACAGGCACAGATGAAAATCAAACTAGTCCAATGCTGTTTTGTCTTTTACAAAAGACCAAAGAACTGGGGGTGGGGATAGTGTTCCTAACGTCCAACAAAACCTCTTAACAACCCTCTCTCTGCTGGCACTAGTTCCATGCGGGCAGCAGCTGCCACTCCACAAATCTCCCCATTCCCAGTTGCCCACTGTAATGTTCTCCCCCACACCCACCGGCACAGTGTGTCCCACGCACAGAGGTGGCACCATGGCTCTCAATCTGTTCCTTCCCCTCCCATCCACGCTTTCCCCTAACCTCCACATGGCTCCTCCATTCTCTCTCCAGCCCACCCTCCACCCCAGGCCTCCATTTATGCTCCCACACACTCTCTCTGTGAAGTGTAGTCTACTCTTACTACAATTCTTTTCTTGGGACACTTGGTCCACTGTTCAGATTCTACACCCCAAAGCAAAGTCCAGGTGCTGACAGAGCCACCTAGTAAGAACTCTTCCTTCTGGAAAAGCAGAGAGAGGGGAGACAGGCATTTCTGTTCCTGTCACACTTGAACAGGCACACCCTGTGCTGGGTGCTGGGACTGTACAACTACGCCAAGGGAGTTGCAAGCTCCTACACGGCAGTAAAGATGTAACCCTCCTCAAACACGGTGCTAAATCCTCTCCTTTCCCAAACCACCTATTGTTTCATCGCATTTGCTCTTATTTCTTCCCAGAATTTTTGGACTGGTGTTTTGTGGTAGGAAAAATTAACCTCCTCGTGCTCTGATAAGTAGAGGCCGATTGCTTGAAGCTTTACCTTGCATTGACCAAGAGGAGGAAACAATAAGGTTTGGTGACTCTGTTAGATTTTAAGTGGAACAAGAATAATACATTTTAGTTAATCCAGTGGCTTTTCATCCAAAATCTGCGTAGGCAATCCACCTACATTTAGGGATTTCAAAGAACATTCATTTTCGTGGGTCATGAATGTGGGCAGGGCTTAGTGGGGTGATTCTTCTGCCTCCTCTGGCTTGTGCTGGGCACAGTCGGTGGAAATAGGTGGCTTCCCTAAAGGACCCATGACAGTATCACTCATGTGCCTGGCATGTTGGTAGGGATGGCTGGAAGGCTGGGCTTCACTGCACCCCTCCCACCTCTGTATAATCTCAGGGCCTCTCCATATGAGTAACTGGGATTAAAAACAATTTTTTTTTAAATTTATTGGTTTGAGAGGAACATTGATTTGTTGTTCCACTTATTTATGCATTCGTTAGCCAATTCTTGTATGTGCCCTGACTGGAGACCAAACCCACAACCTTGGCATATCAGGATGATGCTCTAACCAACTGAATTATGTGGCCAAGGTGGTAACAGGGAGTTTTATGTGACAGTTCAGAGTTTCAAGAGTGTTCCAAGAGTCCGAAAGAGGGATCTGCCAATCTCTCAAGGACTGAATCAGAAATGGGTTTATTGTCACTTCCACTGTAGTCTTATGTCAAAGCAATTACAAGCTCTCTAAGTGAGGCTTCATAGAACCAGCATTTGATGGCAAAAGTGGCTATCTCTAACTCACCACACGTTCTTATCAAGATCTGTGCCTAGAGTACTCAGCTCCACTGGTTTCTTCCATGGCAGGGGCTGGCACACAATGACTACAGACCAAATCCGGCCTACCTCCCCTTTTTACAAACAGAGCTTTATTAGGGCACAGTCAGACTCATTCATTGATATACTGTTATGGCTGTTTTCATACTACAACAGAAGAAGCGAATAGTTGTGACAGGCCCATGAAGCCCAAGATAATTACTACCTGGCCCTTTTACAGGAAAAGTGTGCCAACACCTGTGCTATTGCATAGAGAACCCAGTTATGACTGAGATAACAGAAAGCATACTTCTTCCAGCCCTGGTCACCTGGGAGACAAAGAGAGGGAGGAGATCTGACATGTGCGTGTCTCATTGTGCCCCCTGGGAGTGTGTCCTCCAGGGAGTCTATAGTAAAAACAACCAGATGAAAGGGAATCTAGGGTCACCAAAGGTGGAGGGCTGGTGGCATGCTCCACTGGGGAGGTGGGGCAGGGCAGCAAGCCTAGGAGAAGAGCTATGTCCAGGCCCTGCTGGCATGGAAGGGCACAATATCACAGAACTGCTAGCAAAGTGCTGCCTGCATGAGCTGGGACATCTTTTCTGGTGGGGCCTTCTGGGGGTCAGAAGGTCCTGTACACTTTGGCAAACAGAAGCACAGAGGTGGGCATGTCTTGGGAGCAGCTTGGAGAGTTTAGGACCAGGGAAAATGTCTATAATCAGACACGCCCTTGTGGCCATCAGTCTAGAGATAGGACTAGTTGCCTCACTCCTAGCAGAAACAATGAGAGACCCCCAGGTCATGCTTGCTGCATGGTCCCCCACTGTCCTCAGAAATAGCAGGAGGAGGGAGAAGCTGAGTCCTTTAAAAGACTAAGAGAGATGGCCCAAACGGAAAGAGACTGTATTTCCATCACTTATGGCAAATTCAGACTTGGTATTTGAACCTTCCTCTGCCCTCATCCCTGCAACTAATCAATAAGGTAACCCTGAGAAATGGCAGATGATTTATAGGAGTAGATAGACTACATTTTTTATACACCTGAATGTAGAGCATAAATTTTAGATGCTGTTACAATGGGAGTCCACACATTTCTTATATTCTTTCAATTAAATCCCTATTGCAAAGGCCTTAGCATCACTGCCAGGTCTTAACATCACACTTATAATAGGACTGGAGTGAACCTCCTTCTTGAGAGATGGAGGGCATTCCTGTGGTGGGTCATGAAGTGAGGTTTATGAGCAATCTGGCCTCGTTCTACTGTGGTTTGGCTTGATAATGACCTTGGGCAATGCAGTGTAATATAATGTTGCAAGAAGCCATTACAGCCAGGTTCCTCCCAAGAAAATAACAGTGGAGTTAATTCAGATGACTCCAGGGTACAGTTCCTGCCTCCATCCTAACAACACTATTACACTGTTCTACATGCCAAAGGGCTCATAATCAAACCAGTCCAGTGCTGGTTTGTCTTTTAATGAACAAGTCATTGGCTGCTGGAAAACAGAGCTGAAGGAGTAGTTTTTACCTGGTGAGGTCAAGTGCAGAAGGTGTGGTAGTGTGGTTTTTCTCTAGCTGGGGCTCCGGCATGGGTGACTGTAACTGCCTGAAGACCTAAGGAAGGAACATCCTGGGTTCAAAAATAAGGGCAACCTTCCTCTGGGATCCCTACTGGGTTCTTATGGGGCACAGACAAAGCCACCCCAAAAAACTGAGCTGTTAATAGACAAAGCATATATACCTTAGGTTAAATCCTAAGGTAGGTCATCCACTACTGTGTAACAAACCAGCCCAAAACTCAGTGGCTTACAACAACAATAATATTCTCTCTCATGATGCTCTGGGTTGACTGTGCTCAGTTGGGCAGTTCTTTTGCTCCATGTGATGTCATCTGGAGTCACAGTCATCTGAGGGTTCATCTGGTTTTGGAAAAACCAAGATGGTGATGAATTCTCAATGGGAGCTATTTACTACGATTCCACGTAATCTATGTGGTTAGGGTCCAAATCCTGGTGGCTGGGCTCCAAGTGGGAGCATGCCAAGTGCAAACATCCCAAGAGGAAGGTAGTGAAAGTTCCAAGTCTCTCAAGGCCTGGACTTAGAAGTCGTAGAATTTTATGTCTGCCATATTTTATTCGTCAAAGCAATCACAGGGCCAGCGCAGATTCAAGGAGAGGAGAAATAAGCCTTCACTTTGGACATGAGAAGTGGCATGGCTATAGAAAGAGGGGGAGTATTGGGCTCCCCAAGAGAAAAGTCAGTCTTTTCTATTAAGACGTTCAGCTAATTAGATGAGGCCCACCGACGTTATGAAAAGTAATCTTTATTCAAAGTCTACTGATTTAAATGTTAATCTCACCCAAAACACACCTTCATCAGCCACCTCTAGAATGATGTTTGACCAAATATCTGGATAGCAGGCCCTAACCTAGTTGACATAAAATCAACCATCACAGAGCCAACCTGGGAGCCTGGCTACCATAAAGGCCAGGGTTCCTTGTGTCCATACCCCTTCTGATCACTCCGCCCCCCGTTCTTCTACCCCACTCCTTTTGCACAGCTTCTTTTCTTTTCTTCTATCCCTTTTGGACTCCACGGTCCTCTTCTCTGCCCCAGCCTCCTGTTTGTGGCCCTCTCTCTCTTCTAATGTTTTGTTTTCCATAGGCAGAAAGCTTAATGAAATATTTCCAACCTCAGCTATTATGCAGGGAGGGATGCCTCATTTGTTTGGTGCTCAGGGAATGAGGCACTTAAGGACTGTGGTGAATGAGGTAGAAAGGACCCCAGGGGAGGGAACAGGCCCCTGGTGTTGTGGGATGTGACTGGCAACTTCCTCTCTGACCCTGAGCGTCGCCTCCTCATGCAGATTGAGCCCAAGGTTCTCTCTCTCCTCCCAGGCACCACATGGGCTCTGCAACAATGGCCGTCTGGAGACAGTCTTTTTGGTTTTGCTTTGTTCTTAAACAGCAGAATTTTCTAAGCTGATAGGAAGAGAGAGCGGCACCTTGTCTAGGCAGTGGGAAAGCTCTATTTTTAGCAGGTGGAACTTGGAGAGTGGCGGTCAGATCTTTGTGGGTAAACATTGGCCACCTGTGTTTATGTGGGAGTGTGAGTTACCCTCTGAGCTGGGTAGAAAACATTTCACAGAACTTGCATTTCGAACCTCTGGCCGAGTGCCTAGCTGTGGGATGAATGCAAAGCAAGTCTATCCATTTTTGCAATCTCTAAAAGCTTTTGCAATGTGTTGACTCATGGAGATCCTTTTGTTTGAATTCTTCTCTCTTCCTGGGAATGATTACACACACACACACACACACACACACACACACACACACACACACACACACACTTAAACAGATTGTTGAAGAGAAAATACAGTTCTAACTAACAACTATTAGAAGAGTAAACATTATCTCTGGTATCTGAGAGATAGATAACAGGTAGTAAAAACTGCAAGTCAGAAAAAATGAGTTAAAAAATACGTATGTGGGTCTCTAAGCTATGCATTTATGTAAATGCACAGAAAAGGTTCTGGAAGGGTAACTACCCAAGATAACCATGGTTATGCTTGGGGGGGATAGCATTGGCATGGTGAGGGGGGCATTTCACATTTGATTCTACATCTCTCTGTATCATTTTAATAGCGTATACCAAGTAAGGGTTCCTGTTTTTCTTCAGTTTCTAAAAAGTGTGGGATAGACTATATATTAGCAGCTAGGGCTGCTATAACAAAGTAACACAAATTAGGTGGCACAAACAACAAAACTTATCATCTCACAGTTCTGGAGGCTAGAAGTCCAAGATCAAAGTGTTGGCTGCTGCTGAGGGATGTGAGGGAGGATCTACTCCACGCCTTTGCCTGGATCCTGGTGGTTACTGGCAATTTGGGTGATCCTTGGCTTGTGGGAGCCTCGCTGTGATTCCTGCCTTCATCTTCATGTGACGTTTCCATGTGCATGTCTGTGCCAGGTTTCCCCTTCTGATAAGCAAACCAGTTTTATTGGATTAGGAACCCACCCTCCTCTGGTATGACCTCCTCTTCACGCATCACATCTGCGATGACCCTATTTCCAAGGAAGATCACATTCTGGAGTGGGTAGGGCAGAGGGGAGACTTCAACATGGGAATTTTTTTTGGAGGGGGGAGACAATTCAATCTTTAACAGAGCATAAGAACACAACCGAGTGTCTTACAATTGTTTTTTAATGAAAGACACTTTTGGAAAGCATTGTGGTCAGCACCCTGTGGTGCATAAGCGCCAGCAGGACCGTGCCCCGTCATTATCCTCTCTAAGCTTCCCTCCCGCATCTATAAAACGGGGTCAAGAATATCTGCCTTCATTCCCGTGGAGTTGTGGGGAGGGTCGAATTATACAACGCACCTCCGAGGGCTTTACACTATGCACGGTCAAGGTAAGCTGATGGAGGTCCAAGCAGGGGAGCAAACCTGCTCACATTCTATGGCTGAAGGTGACCACGAGGTGACAGATGTCACAGCTAGCTTTCCCTCAGACCTATAATGTGCTGTCAGACACTGAACTTATGGGAAGAGATGTCAGGCATGCAGCTCCGGTATTTAAGGCTCTAACTCAGGGCACAGAATAATCCTTTTCATTTGAACAGATGCTTATTTTCTGAACTTCAAAATGTGGTCAAAGGGATACACAAAGGTCAAGGGGAAATAGACTGTGACCTTGGTTTTGAAAGCAACAGTTCTTAACCTAATCTGGGTCACACATTCTTTGGAGAATCTGATTTTTTAAAAACCAGGTGCTTACCTTAGAAAAAGGCACCCACACAATTTTGCATATAATTTCCAGGAGTTCATGAACATGCAGTTCAGAATCTATGATTTGAATAAAAATTCTTAAGATAGAAGACACTTGAATGTTCAAAGAAGACTTGAGAAAAGCAATACTTTAGAAGGAGCCAGATTTTTTCCCTGGTTTAGTTAAAAGGAATTTCAATAAAAGAGGCTGAATTGTAAATGCTTCCTATACATTCCGTTGTGGGTTCCTGGTATCGTGGGAGCACCCAATTTTGTGATTTGGAACTAGGTTTTCTGAGAGGCACACTGCCAGATGACTCTCTACTAATTCCCAGGGGTGGGTACCGGTGGTCAAAACAGTAACACTGTCCCACGGGACTTGGCCTCAGGAAAGAGGTGCCCACTACAGCCAAAGCAGCCTAGTTGAGTTTCAGGAGTTTAGGCCGTGCAGATCCGAGAGAATATCCAATCATGTGAGAGTATGGCGTTCTGTCAGGAAACTGGCCCAGGGCCCAGCGTTTCATCATTACAGGGAAGAAAGGAGTTGGGGGTCCCTGAGATGGACTTGGGGTGGAGGGAGCTGATGACAGGGCTGGCCTGCAGCCTCTCTCACTGATGTGTTTCCTCTAAGAGGTGAATCTGAGCTCCCTGGGCCTCAGTGTCACAGGAGTGGGGGGCATTTTGCATACGCCCAAGAGTGGCCCAGAGGTGGTGGAGGGTCTTAGCCCACCCCGCGTGGACCCATAACCAGAGGTCAGAGGGAGCTGGGTGTCTCTCCAAAGGCAGAGGTGAGATGATCTCAGGGGGACCGCGGCAGTACAGACGCCTTTCCCTTCTCACCGCCACCTCCCAGCTCAGCTGCAACCCCATATCTACTGAATGACGGAGCTGCGTGGGAACTCCAAACAGAAACAAACATTAATTACATATATGCTTCATTTCTTGCTTTTGACACGCTACCTCCAGATATGGCACCCTGGCATGTGAAACAGCTTAAGCAGAAGGCATTTTAAACACTGGCAGGAAGGTCACTGTGACCTTTCTCATCCTTCTTCCCCGAAATGGAGCATAACCTTCCATGTGAAGGCAGCCTCCTTGTTCCAGGAAGAGGGACGATATTGTTATTACCAGAGATGGACAGGGAATCTGGGGCCCAAAATTCGGCACAAACAAACCTTGTCAAAGCAGCCCTTACCTTCCCAGATACCTCTTCACCATTTACCACTCCTGGCCTAAACCCATTTGTCTTGCCCATTCTTTACAAATGGGTTGTTTCTTTGTTTGAAGGGATGAAAGCTTCTTGCTCTGACCACTCTCTTGGGTCTCCTATTTCTCATGAAAGCCCCCCCCCCCCAGGTACATGTAGAAATTCAATAAACTGCATGTGCTTCTCTCCTAGTCATCTGTCTTTGTCAGCTTAATTTTCAGACCCAGGCAGGCACTGAGAGAGAGTAGAAGACAACTTTGTTTCTTCCCCACAAGTTGCCAATGACTGTGGCCCTTTGAGCCTGCCACACTTCCTTGTGGACCTACACCAAGGAGCAATTCTTATTACTTTGGACCCAGAATATCTCATTGTTCTTTCCTTAGAAATTTTGTATAAATGAACCTCAATTATACTTGAAACTGAGAAATCAGCAGCTTGGGTTACCTCATTCTTCTAGAATTACAGAGGTTACCCTTTTCTGTAATATGGAATTAGAGTTCTTGAGCCACCAGCTCACCTAAAGGGAGATGTCTAGAGTGGCTTTGGACATCTCTGGGAATCCCCAGAGGGCAGAGGTGTCTCTAGTCCACGCTGGCTCTGGCCTCAGATCTGTTTCCTGCTGTGTTCGGAGCTTCTGGTCCATATACATCTCCTTATACCCCAGACAGCCCATTTCCCATCCCTCCCCCAGTAGCTCGGACATAGGCTGTGTTTGTAGCAGATTTGACGGAAGTTTTGGGGAGGGATGGTAGGGAGGAGCTACAGCACAGACAAAGACCCGTAATCCAACGTCAGATGTTCCTCAGCCATTCCTGCTCCCAGGGACACCCTGCCCCCCCCCCAATGCCCCCACTCCCCTGCCAAGATATCCCCTGGGTGACCTTCTCTTCTTTTTCTCTTGTCTTCGTACAGCAATGTAGCCCTTTCTTTGCTCTGCTTTCTTAGGTATTTTGTCCTGGAGCCTCATTTTTCACATCTAACCAGGCAATCAACAATAACAAAAGGCCCTCCTTCAGAGGGTTTTCATCAGCAGCATTTGAAATAACAACTGTTTTTCCTCAATCCTTCTCCAGGGACAATAAATGGGCATAAATCCCACCATGATTCAGAGGTGGGGGTGGGAGGGTGTTCATTAGTTTCCAGTCCTCGAACATGTCCTTCTGCCCGGCCATCATCTACTTTGTAGCCACTTCCGAATGGGTTGCGTGAGCAACAGTCCCACACAAGCAATGTATTCATTTTGGCCATCTCTCCTATTGATCCAGGGGCTGCAGACTGAGCGGTTTGGGAGTGATCCACAACCATCACCCTGACAACCCAAGCAAGCAGGCAGCCAGCACAGTCTGGTCTTTTCATACCTACAGCACAGCCCACGCCCTTCTGCAGGAAGAATTACCTACCTGAGCTCCTTACCAGTGGGAATGAATAAAAAGGAGTGCGGAGAGAGAAGCCCTAGATAAATGATGGCTGAAAATAGCAGTCACACAGAGCAGGGGAGCTGCCTAGAATACTAAGAGCAAGACACAAGTCAACAGTAATTACCCACATAAAAATGTTAGCTTTATTCTCTCCTCAGGTTTCATATCTTTCATGCTTCACACTAGCACTTCGGCCGGAAGGAATTTACTTAGGGAAAATTGAATATGCTATTACCTTTAAAATCACCTGGTTTAATTTTAAGGATGTTTTTAGTTAAGGGAGAAAACAAGGTGGAGGAAATATGGGTACGGTTCTTATTACATTCTGAAGCAACTCGGGTAGAATAAACTGGAGGCATCCATTTTCTACCTCGCACCAGCTGGAGCTGCACTAGTGGGTGATGTCTGGTGGCTGAGAGGGTGGGCAGGGGCCTGCCTCAGAGAGATCCTTGTCAGCAGCCTGCGGAACCCACAATTACTGTGAGACGTAATGAGCTGAGCCCTGTATGTCTTCAGCATGGACCAGACCCTTCCAAGAATATGAACAACCTGAAGACAGTCCCTGCACCAAGACACCTCAGTGCTTACTTCTTTGTGGAGTTGATCCCCTGTGAAATACACCATTTGCTCTAAACGTCTTTAAAAAAAAAAAACCCACACAAATTTCCATAAAGACAAATTTCCATCAACTGAATGCAATAATACAACTGGCTTATTAAAGTTCAAGGTTTGCATCATATTAATTAGGTCCAAACACGTGTGGCTTACCCAAGGCAACCTCTTCCCAGGAGCCCATCCTCCAGACCTGATGAACACATCAGCCCAGACCTAATCAGACTTCGAATCTAGAATACAGGCCTGATGGAGTCCAGACAGAACTGCCAGTGCATCTCCCAATCCAGCAGGTTTCCTGGGTCAGCACTGCTGTCTGGGGACATTCAAATGATTAGACATAGCCAATACAACTGAGGTCAAGATCACATTGCACAGCCTGCAATACCAAGGAACTGAGATTCAGACCCAGAGACGGCACCATCACCGGTCTTAGAGGTTTACCTCCTGCACTCTGCCTGCGTAGACTCTTACCTTGATCAATTTTAAACCCAAGCCCCTGTTTTCCCAATGTGGTAACTTAAATCACCTACTGAGAAGAAAAATATTTCCTCAGGCTTTGTGTCTTTCTTAGCTACCTCCTGGAGTCAAAAGCACTTAGTGATGATTTAGCCTCTAGACTCCTATTCCCAGCAGCACATGTCAGGTGGATAATTCGCCCAGCTTGGTCATCAAAGCAAAACCCTATGCTTACGAGGTGGTTCCTGTGTGCAATCTTGCCGGTCATGCTGATTCAGAGCGAGAGGGTAGCCAATGAGGACAACCTCCCCTCCTGCTTTTAATTATTGTAGGCCCGGAAGTGAATGAAAGTCCTTGATGTGTGGACACAAAGGGCCAGGGTTGTTAAGAGGAGGTTGCCTGCACTGTCAGCTCCATCTTTGGACTTCATAAGCGCAGGCCAAGTTAAAAAGAAAAGCCACCGAGCTTGGTCAGCAGCCCGGGGGCCGCCCGCATCAGCATTAAAGCTAATGAGACAGAGACAAATTAAAACCGTTTTCAGGATCAACAGCTGTCCTTGGGCCTCCTCCTCATAACTGGCTTTTATGTTTTCCGGGGGCTGCTGCAGGTGCAGATCTGGGAAGAGAGAGAAAATGAGAACCGACTGGAGAGGCAGCTCTGGCAGGTTGGACCGCTTAGAAGCTGCCTCTCTGTTCCTGAATTCTACACGAGAACAGAGGGACAGTCACAGAGCTGAGACAATAGGAGGGAGAACTGATCCCAAATAGAAACAAATAAGTCAGGAAACTGGGAGACACAGCTGCACAATAGACAGGAAACGCAGGAAAGGCAAATAATAAGAGTGGCCTAATAGAAAGTGAATAAAGTAAGGATGCAAAGAAAGGGCAAAAAGGATGCCCAACGTGGTTTAGAATGGATGAGGAGATGTAGAATTGGACAAATGAGGAGACATAGAAACAGAAATGGAGATGGAATTCATACACACACACACCCACACACACACTCTGAGTGGCCAGACTATTATGAACACCTGATGTTTGTAGGCAAATTAGCTATAATTTCGCGCTGAAGTTGCTAGAGGGCCAGACCATTATAAATAGGGAAGCAGGTTGTTTACCATGACAATAAATATGATTTTTTTTCCTGACGATATGGGTAAACAACACAATTTAACAGCCTTTGAACGTGGGATATATTTGAATGTGAGTGGCCAGATTATTATGATCACCTGACATTTATAGGCAAATTAGCTTTACACTGCATTGTATGGGATATGGAAGCCGAAGGCCTGTTCGAACACCTTTGCTGTCTGCAGTTACCACGATAAAACATCTCCAATTTGCACAGGTACATAAGGATCGGACAGTGAAGCATTGGAAAAAAGTCACGTGGTCCGATGAATCACGTTTCCAGTAGCATCATGCAGATGGCAGAGTGAGAACTTGGCGGGAACTGCATGAAAGCATGCACCCTACATGCATGAGTACAACCTTTCAAGCTGGTGGAGGCAGAGTTATGGTTTGGGGCATGTTTTCTTGGCATGATTTGGGCCCTTTAATTCGTGTGGAACAACATCTGAATAGCAAAACATACCTAAGTATCGTTGGTGATCAAGTTCATCCTATCATGTTGATGGAGTATCCCAATGGATGGCTTCTTCCAACAAGACAATGCGCCATGCCATGGTGCTTGTATTGTGCAGGAGTGGTTTCAAGAACATGAGGGAGACTTTTCCTTGCTTAGGTGGCCCCCACAATCACCAGATCTCAATCCAACTGAGCATTTGTGGGACAGTTAAAAGAGCCATCAGGCAGCTGGTTTTACAAGCATCAAATCTCACAGAACTGGACAGCTCTATTCATCAGGCATGGTGACAGATTCCTTGTATCACCTTTCAACATCTCGTGGAGTCAATGCCAAGAAGAATTGCCAAGAAGAATTGAAGGCAAAAGGTGGCCCAACGAAGTACTGATGGGGTGGTCATAATAATCTGGCCACTCAGTGTATATATACACACATTTGTAAATATTTGTATATAAAATAAGTAATATATATTCATTATAATAAAAAGAACATGTATGATGTAGAACATTAATATCCTTAATAATTTCTACCTACATTCTTTCCTTTAAAATAATCACCCTTAAACAGTTTGTGACTCGTCTGTCAGGTTTTTCCTTTTGCATATAAGTGTGGGTATTACTATGTGGATGGCAGAGCAAGGGAAGCGAGATTGGAGGGAGCACCATTAGGAGGTGATTTTGATGGGCAGATGTGGTCAGCGCTGCCAGGATCTCCCAGGTCCTCTGCAGGCTGCCTGCCAACCTGCCATGCTGACAGCTCTGGCACTTGGGCTAGAGAAAAATCTCTTGTTTTGAGAGCCCATGGGCAGCTTTCTGGGCAAGATGGAAGAGCTAGAGAGCTAATGCCCCAGGCACAACTTTCACCAGAGTGGAATGGGCACTGGGTCTAGCTGTCCAGTTTCCTTCCTCCTCAGGGAGGCCATTCTGAAGTGTGTTCCACATAGATTATTAAAGGGTCCCCGTAGGGATTCAGCTCTGATTTGCCCCCAGGGGTAACCTGCTCATGAATGCATCCTTTATTGTGTCCTTTCCTCCCTTTCTCACTTTCCCACTTATACAACAAAAGAAACTGAAAGAAAAATAAAAAACAAACAGGAACCCAACAAATTATTTGTACCCACATCTCCGCTTCAGGATCTGCTTTGAATAAAACCAAGCTGAGATGGAACAGATGCAGCAGCAGTGAGAATGGGAAAGGTGGACAGGCCTGTGATGTATTTAGGAGGCAGGGGCACAAGATGTGTCCCGACAAAGAGCAAGGAGAGGAGTGAGGAAGAAGGGTATGCCACAGCTGATTGAAAAATAAGTTTTAAACTGTTTCCCTGAGAAAGTAATTTATGACATTAATTTATAGTTATCCTCTATTCAGTTCAGAGGGGGTGAATGAAAATCTAAAAGAATGGACAATAGAATGTAAAACTTAAGTGTAGATAAACTAGACTCAAGATTATGGGAAAAGAAAGTATAAAATGAGAAGACAGCAAAAAAGCACATGAGCATTAATTACAAGGATTAGAAAATTGGAGAAAGTGACATAGAATAAATGAGGTAATGGATAAAATGAGATGAAGAATGGTCGAGTGAAGAAATATAACAAATAAGATGAGGAATGAAGGAGTGAGTGAGAGAAAAGATTACACAGTATATTAGGGATGTTCATTTTACAGGCAAGGGAATGAGGAAATGGGAAGGAATATTAATAAAGTTAATCATGACAACCCAAACTGTGAGAAAATGGATAATGAATAAGTGGGCAGAAAGAATGGATGAAGGCCTATGAAAATGGGAAAAAAAATAAAACAAAACATGATTGAGTGATTGAGACCATGAAAATACAGACAGCCCCAAAGATGAAAATAAACTAAAAGTAAGAAATTGGAAGGAACATTCAGTGATAAATTAGTAGAATGAGGAAAGAGACATCTGCTGTGAAGAAATGAAAAGGAGGAATGGATACTTCAATCAAACCTTTTGTAGGGTTCTGAAGTTTTCTCTGGTAGCCACCTGCTGTCTTCCCCCAGCTGGATGCAGATGGCTGGACAGCCTGGGGAGCGGAGAGCCAGGAATTATAGAAACAGTGAGGAACAGCAGCCAGGGAAGCCCAAAATCAATGGAGTGCAGAGATGCAGCAATGATTACCTCCACTTAAAGGTCTTCCAAAGATAAAACCTTAAACCTTATACTTGGCTTTATCATTGTCATTTATCTAAACTTCTTTAAAATCAATGTTTTCTTCCCTAATCTTCTATAATAAAAGCAAAACATGCAAATGTGACCATCACCACCAGCCAATCAGAGTGGCTGTATGCAAATTAACCCAGCCAAGATGGAGGCCAACAGCCAATCAGAGCGGCTGTATGCAAATTAACCCAGCCAAGATGGAGGCCAACAGCCACGGAACTTGAGCAAACCTAAGGGTTCTGTTGCAACTGCCTG
>PVJC01038187.1:0-16860 GCA_004026665.1 Murina feae | reverse complement strand
CCCTCAAAGAACAACTTTCTTTACTATAAAACTGCAAATGCTTCTTAACAGTCCTGCTGCTATCAGAAGCTGAACTCATGATCACCCAAACCTTCGCATGTCGTCCCTAAGGAAAAATGTGGCAGTTTTAGATCCAAGCGGCTGAGGCCTGGGAACTGCAGTCCTAGAACAGGCTGCTGGGCCTGCTCCTCCCCCCCCCAGCCTTTCTCCAGCCCCATGTGCCTCTACATACTTTTCCAAAGTCTTCAGTACCTTAAAGGCTTTGGAGCATTGCTGGGTTAAACGATAAACACCTAAATATTTTTAAACAACATAAAGAACTGAAACATTGGTTGTTAGACAAGTTTTAACTTCGCCTGCTCTTCGCTTTTAGTACAGAATGCCTCTTGTACTCTGTTGAAGATATAATTTCTTGAAAGTAAGAGTGATAAATGTCAATCTGAGAAATGCTGGCTGTTTACTTTTTGGTGATCATTGGAAATTAAAGTTTCTAAGAGTTAAGAATTCTAATGAAATTGGAAAGAAATTATATGGTTTTGATAATAGAAGGCATGAGGCATGGACATGAATTTTGCAGGGAAAAGAAAGGGAGTTAAAGTTCTGAGAATGTTTGTGAAATTTGTAAGAAAGTTTGTGGAAGTTATAGAAGGTTTGTAGGGAAAATGTTAAAAGGAAGTTATATGAATGACACAGGCCAGTGAGCCAGGACAAACAGAACAGGGAAACTGAGACAGTAAAACCGCAGTTTGCAGACATCTATAAAACCAAGGACAGATAAGAGTAAATGATTTGAGAATGAGCCTCATTTTGGCATATTAGACTACAACCTTCCAAACTAATGTCTCTTTTCTTCCAGCAGACCATTTATCATAATTCTTATTGTTCTAGCTTTCCCCCCAGTAGTACTAAATGTATAAAACAGTTTGTCTACACCAGGTTACAAGCCCTACTTGTATTCAGGAAATATCACCCCCAGACACCATCACAACCTCCTTTTGTGCCCAGGCCTCATCATCCCGCTGAGCCTCAGAGCAAAAAAGATGGGCCAGGGCCAAGTACAGGTACAGAAACTCACTGGGGCAGAAAGTTCTAGATGCCCTGCAAAGGGCGAAACTGGGAAAACAAGAACTTTATCCTCAGGGTAACCTATCCTCTTCTTTCATATCATTAGTCAGGCAGCTTAGACCCCTGATCTTTTCCTCCCTAAAGACAACATCGAGGCCTCAAGTTGTCTTACAGCTTCAGGCCCAGAAAAGCAGAAAAACCAGACAAGTGACGCTGTGGAAGCCTCAGGACCAGCTTTTGCCTCCCAAGTCACTCAATAGGACACTCTCCAGCCTTCACCAACCAGTTTCTTGGGGAAATCATACTGCTGCAACCCCTCATCCAGCCAACTGCCATCAAAGTCTCAACGTCTGCCCTCAGCAGGAAGTAACTACAGAAGATATGACCTTTGTAGCTATCCCATAAAGCAAAGAAAGCTGGAATGTCAGGTCTGATAAATAATGGAATCAACACCTCCTCCCCTGAGAACTGACCTTTAGGCCACTTCACAACAGACACTCTTTTGCTTAGCACTTGCTAAGACCACATCCACTTGCTAAGACCACATCCACTTGCTAAGACCATTATCTTTTCCCTCAGGACCTTTTCAGAGAATGTTCCACCTAGAAAAAGCTGCCTAGAGTCCTTTAAATCCTCCAACTCCCCGTCTTTGGGTGCTGGTGCCACTTTGGGGCTCAGGCCAGCTGGTGTCTAGATGACCTAATAGATTTATAATCCCTTACCAGTGGCCTCGTGTGTTCCTCCTTTGATGATCTTAATACTGGGTTTGACTCAGGTTAAGGGCAAGTAGGCTCCTCCCTGGTATGGGCCCTGGTCTGGGCTCACACAGGAGGCAACCAATCAATGTGTTTCTCTCACATCAATGTTTCTCTCTGTCTTTTTCTGTCTTCTAGTCTCCCTAAAAGTCTATGGAAAAATATCCTTGGGTGAGGATTGAAATAATAATAATAATAATAATAATAATAATAATAATTTGTATAGAAGTAAGCCTGATACTGTCCTAACTCTGGCGAGTTCTCCCTTTTGTGCCAATAAAATTTTACTATGTCAATAGTTGAAGTTAAATATTCTTTTACTTGCAACCTAAAATATCCTATCATATATCACATATGACTGGTATATTTTTAATTTGAAAGAGATAAAATGAGGATCTTGCATTCTAAATCTTAAAATGTGCAATGCATATTCCATAGTAAAAATATGTGATATTAAATTTTGGATAAAAGTGGTGAACTATTCAGTAAGACCCCGAGATCTTTAGGAAAAAAGGATCCCTCCTTCCTTGCCATCCAAGATAAAAGGGAAGAAGGAGCAAACAAAAATGTAAAAGTTACCAATGGTGACCAACCAGGAAAAGGAGAAGGGCTGAAGGAGATAAACTTGGGGAAATGCTGGCTCATGTGAAAAACAGAAGTTTGAGAGGATCAGGGTGAGGTCATGTGCCCACCTCCCATAAACCACAACTGGCCAGTCCACAAAATCCTGACACTTCTCACTCAAATTCTGAAAGAGGAATAACAATCTATGTGGGAGCCCCTTACACATCCCTCGTGGCTCAGGGTACCTGTTCAGGGTTCAGGTTCTGGAGAAGGTCACACACAAAATGAAAGAGAGACTAGAAGGAATTAATTTGGAACTGGGGGCCAGGTGGGAAGCCTACCTCAAGTGGGAAAGACTGCCAGCTGCTCTGGCCTAGCTCAAAGCTTTTATTAAGGCTATGGGAAAACAACCATATCTTTTAGGCAGGAAATTCCAACAACAAACAGGCAGCAAGAATTTACATATGAGTAACAGGTGGAGGGTTGCTTTAACTAACAGTGTTTCAACTTAAACAATGGGTGAATAGCTCTGACCATTCAGAACAATTAAGGTGACAATGAGTCTCAGGCAAATCTATTCTTAGCTTTTCCCATTTTGGATTATGGGGTAGTGAAAATGGCTGCAATGGAGTCAAAGAAAAAAGAGAAATGTCTGCCATCAGCATGGTTGTTAGGGTCTGAAGCCTCTAGGGACCCACGGAATGGGGAACTGATGCTTAAAGCTCCCTCCCAAAGAGGGGGGGGAGCTATCCCTCTCCCTCCCCCAAGGAGTGGTGAACTAGCCTATATTCAACTCAGTCTCACTGCAGGAGGGAGAGCCCAGTCATTGCAACACAACTCCACCCTCCATGCCCAAAGGCTATGGAAAATCAGTAAAGGGGCTAATAAGCCCTCACACTGTCACCCAGAAAAGGGAAAGTAAAAGGACCTGATATAAGGATCAGCTGCCACTGGTAGAGGAGGAGCAAATAGAAAGTGTGGAGAAAGC
Organism: Murina feae; assembly: GCA_004026665.1. Classification (NCBI taxonomy): domain Eukaryota; kingdom Metazoa; phylum Chordata; class Mammalia; order Chiroptera; family Vespertilionidae; genus Murina; species Murina feae. The sequence continues at coordinate 13,488 of PVJC01038187.1, read as the reverse complement.
AGACAAGCATAGCCAAGGTAAGACAACAGACTAGCAACTATGCTCCAAGAATAAAGAGTCAGAATGAAAAGGTGATAGATAAAGACTCACATGGCTTGGGTTTCTCAACAGCAACACTGTAAGCAAGAAAACAATAGAATAATGACTTAAAATTGTGAAGAAAAATAATTTCTGAAGGAGAATTCTATATAATCCAAGCCATCAATCAAACTGGGGGGTGGAACTGTAGGAAGCGGCTATAGGGTTAAGCCTTGGACTGACCTGTTGACAAAGCCACAAACAAGTCCCAGCTTAGAGGATACAGCCCTCTTAGCATAATTAGGCTTGACCTTATGTCACTCCCTAGATCTTATCTGGGTAGCTAATGGGCTGAGGGAGATTCAGCAAGTGCTGTCAAAACAAGTGAAACTCATAAGAACATTGTAATTATGGTGACCACTACCTTGTTTACCTCTGGCTATAACATAAAGGCTCAGCTTACTGTCTGGGTCCCTCTCTGTGACCTCAGCCAGCACAGGAGATACACCTAGAACCAGCTTATTCTCTCTGCCTGTCTTTTCTAAATCCACCACCCACCCCCCTCAGACTCGCCACACCCTTGGCTGAGCTGGCCTGGCTCATGTGGTGCCCAGCACGGAACCTGAGTTCAGGGGAATTGTAGTTGTCAGGTGACAGGATGCTCCCGTGAAGCATGTGCAGAAAGTAAAAAGGAAGGTAAGGAGCAAAGTGTAGTGATAACTAGCTGTAAAATATGGGGCATTCAGGATCACAGGAAAAGAATTAAGGCTATGCTCCAAGCACGGGGCTGTTCTGTGAGGTATCAACAGTGTTTCGATTTGTTGGATTTTGTAAGTAAAACCTGCCCATGGTTTCCTGAGGAAGGAAAGGAAAATGTAGAGATATGGGAGAAGGTAGGAAAACAACTTAGAGATCATCATATAATTGAAGGTCCAGGAAAAATCCCTCTGTCTACTTTCAGTATTGTTGCAAAGGTTTGTCTCTCGCCTGGAGACTACTTATTATGGAAGTATTATATTGGTGTTTGTGCTGACATTGGACCAGCCTACATTTGGGGAATAGTATTAGCTGCCGCCATTAAAGGAGATATTAGTCGCTGGTCAGCAGAAAAAGAAAGGGGGCTGCTTTAACTGTGGCAAACTAGGGCATTTTGCTAAAAACCGCAATGCTAGAAATGGAAGTCAACAGGCTACAGGGAGTGGAAATAAGCAGACTGGGCTATGTTCAGGATGCAGGAGAGGAAAGCATTGGGTAAATGAATGCCACTCCAAGACTGATGTTGATGATAATCCAATGCCCCCAGGCAGGGAAACTTCCAGCAGGGCCAGCCCTGGTCCCATGGAACAATAGGGTCCTTATCCTTAACCCCACTGCAGCCTTGCCAGCCGGCTCAGTAAACCTTCATCGTGCCACCTCTGGAAGCGCAGGATTGGCAAGTTCTTCCTGGGGTGATGGATCAGGACTCAGGCAATAGTGGAAAGCACCAATCCTACTCTTAAAATGCAACTATAAAAACAAAAATGGGGGAGAAGAATTTTATGTGTTAAACTTTTTGAATTACAGTGCTGAGAGTTGGACAGTGGTCGAAAGGCACCAGGGACTCCTGTACAATAGCCTCTGCCCACTTCGCCCAATGGAAGGATGCACAAACCAGACAAGAGTTTTACCAGATTCAGTAATGATGTGGGGAAGAGGTTGTGCTCTGTATCTTTCCAGAAGGAGCAACATAGCCAATTTGGGTGTCAGAGCATTATATATGCGTCACCACAATGGAGCCCGAGAAGCTCCTTGCCCCTTCATTCAAAAGACTGAGAGTTGCCTGATGACAGCAAAGTGGAAAAAAGGAAGATGATGAAGGCTATGCAAGGGACCAAGGTGCCAACATGGAGTCAGCTGAAGAAGTTAACAAATGAGACCCAGCAGATGGTAGAAAAGCAAGAAGTGGAAGCTACTCCCTGAACCATGTTTCTAGCTATGTTAGCACTAGTTAGCTGCCAGTCTTGTGCAGCTAAGTCTGAGGACTCTGAGTAAATCAGCAAAAGAAACTTTCATTTAGTAGAAAAATGTTACTGTAGTTTGATTTTTCACTTATTGCTGTGTTGCATTAGCATTGTTTTGTTAATAGCCAGAGCTGTATTCTTGATGTTTAAATTTTAAATGTTAACATATGGGTAGTTTGGGTTTTGCATTGACATTGTTTTATTATTGTTTTAATAGCCAGAGTTTTGTTCTTGTTGCTTAAGTTTTACTTTCATTATGGTAGCTTAAAAATAAAAAAGGGTGAGATGTAGGAAGCGGCTATAGGGTTAAGCCTCGGACTGACCTTTTGGGAAAGCCACAAACAAGTCCCAGCTTAGAGGGCACAGCCCTCTTAGCATAATTAGGCTTGACTTTATGAAGTTCCCTAGATCTTATCTGGGTAGCTAATGGGCTGAGGGAGATGCAGCAAGTACTGCCAAAACAAGTGAAACTCACAAGAACATTAACTATGGTGACCACTACCTTGTTTACCTCTGGCTATAACATAAAGTCTCAGCTTGCCTCTGGATCTCTCTTTGTGGCCTCAGCCAGGCACAGAATGACCCATCTAGACCCAGCTTATTCTCTTTGTCTGTCTTTTCTAAATCCTTCACCGTCCCGGCTCAGGCTTGCTGAACTTTTGGCTGAGCTGGCCCAGCACAAGAACTTTTTGGATATGGAAGGTCTTTATAATATCTACTTCCATTTTTCTGGAAACTCCTGGAAGTTTGTGATCCACCAAAATGATGGACTAAGCTAAGGAAGAGAAATACATGAATATAAGAAATGAGGACCCCAAAATAGAAGAGAAGCAAAGGAAGCATAGAGCAGGCACAGAAGAAATGCATCCTTGAGAAGCTGTAAACGAAACCACAAGTTGACCAAAATTGTGCCCAAACTCACATCACTCAGCTGGTTCAGAAAACAGAAGCTGGGAAATTTTCTTAATGATGCAAACACTAGTTGTGCTCTGGGCTTCGGACAGAAGCAAAGCCAAATTCTTTCTGAAAGAAAATACCCTCTTCCTAGGCCTCAACTAATTTCCACAAATAATGTTTCAGGGACAATGAGTGGCCAAGCACACACAGGAAGCTCTCCGATGACGGCGTCACACAGGAGACTGCACGTGGTGGAATTCCCACAGCAAAACCGAAAACATAGGTTGACTACTTTTAAAGAAATTTCAAAAAGACTCCACAGGGGACAGGAGACTTTCACCACTGACTTTGGGTGCCCCTCAGATCATCCTGGTTCAAGTTTTGCCAGGAGGGCTTCCAGGACTCCGTACAATCCCAGTCAAGAATTATTACCATCCTATATAATAAAAGGCCAATATGCAAATAGACTGAATGGCGGAACAACCGAACAAATGAACAACCGGTCGCTATGACGTGCGCTGACCACCGGGGGGCGATTGCAGAACATGGTGGGTATTGGCAGCAGGCGGTAGAGTGTGGAACATGGCGGGCATCAGTTGCAGCGGGATGGTGGTAGCAGGTGAGCAGAGGCTCCAGACCAAGGCAGGGCACCAGTCACTGTCATTGGGGCAAGCCTCTGGTGGTTACTGAAAATTCTTTGCTCCCATGTGTAACGGTTCTGCCCAGCACTCACACCCACTGCCAGTGCCAGAGCGGCCGCTTGCACACACTGCCGATGCCTCACACTGGCCCTAATTGCTTGGTGCCATTAGCGAGTGCAAGTAGCGGCTGCTGGTTCTGATCACCCCTCAGGGCTTCTCCATGCTCCTGTGCTCCTGAAGGGTCATTGGGGCAGCAGCTGCTGCTTGCACCTGCTGACGGCACCAGCCCCAATTGCTCTGCGCCATCAGTAGGTGTGAAGGAGGCTGGTGCCTTCAGTGTGTGGAGTGCGGCAGTGGGAGTGGGGCTTCCAACAGATAGGGGGCTAGGGGCTGCGGTGGGAGTAGCTGTGTGGGGGCGTGGAGGATGGGCCAAGACCTGTCCCTGTGCTCACCGCAGCCTCGTGGCCCCAGTTCCTTTCAAGGGCCTCTAGTGAAAGATAAAAAACAACGTCAGGACATGGGGCAAAGGAAGGAAGCTGGTGAGAAATGTGTTGACTTTTAAGAAGAAATTTTGTAGGTATTTGTATGATTTTAACATTCAGAAATCATTTCAAGCATACATGCTGATTAACTTTTTAAAGTTTACTCATAAAGGCCCACAGCAGCACTAAAGGGTGCCATGAAGGTGGACCTATACAGCCCTCATCTCCATGAACAGTCACCAAGGAAATGGCATCTTAGTAAACTCAAGACAGGTCCTAGTGCCCATGGCCAGCAACATCCCCAGCTCTGAAAACCTGTGTAGACATCCTGTAACCTTCATTTAGAGAACAAAGGCAATTCACTGGACTTTGAAGCACAGTACAGTCCGGTGTTCAGCAAGTATCCTATCTAATAAAGAGGGAATATGCTAATTGACCCTCACGCCATCACAAAGATGGCAGCACCCAAAGCCACAAGATGGCGGCGCCCAGTCCCCTCAGCCTCCCAGCTGCCCAGAACCAGCCCGAGGTGCAGGAAAAGCCTCAGATGGCAGCTGCCCAGCCTCCCAGGGCCGCCTGCCTGAGGCTCAGGTAACCAGGGCCAGCTGAGACATGCACTGCTGGCAGTGGCAGCAGCAGAGGTGTGATGGGTGTCGCCTTCCCCTGGTCACCGGGTCGCCTCCCACCCCTGAGGGCTCCCAGACTGTGAGAAGGAGCAGGCCGGGCTGAGGGAACCCCCCTCCAGTGCATGAATTTTCATGCACCGGGCCTCTAGTAACCATAATAAAAACCCTTCACTTGGGTTAAACATGTAATGCAAACTAAATGGGAGAGTGTCCCTTGGGAGGCCGAGGGGCTCCACGGGAATGTAAACATGCGCCATCACCCAGCTTTCTCCAAGGCACTTATAAGCTAACACTAAATGTTCTGTTTGGGTTATTATATTTGGGCTCAGGTTACAGATTTTAAAAACAGGCACTCCACCCAGTGCAGAACTGCAGAAAAAACATTAAACTTAATTTAGCTCCAGAGGGCAAACCTCTGTGGGTAGAAAGAAACAAGTTAAACTCACTGTCAAGAAGTTGGTAATACTTAAAGCCAAAGGCACACGGTGGAGTCTGGCGTCCGCCAAGGCCATCTGGTCTCCTAAGGCCACCTGGCCCCCCGTGCCTCCTGGTCACCTGTCAGCACGGGTGTCCTGGGTTGGTGACTGGGAATACCAGGCACAGGGAAGGAGACTCCCTCCCGAGGAGTAGCCCCAGGGAGCGGCCTGCCCGGAGGGGAGAGCCTGTCATTCCCAGCAGGAATGGGCTGCAGGTGACAGGTGGAGAGGTCTCTGTTGTTGGCAGTGGCCCTCTTTGTGCAGAAGGCCCCTGGCCTGTTGTGCCAGGGAGGCGGGCGGAGCACCCAGCAGGCTTCTCTCCTCCTTCCCTCTGACCTCTGGCCTCCTAGGCCAACGTTTCAGTAGGATCCTCGCACGCTCAGGCTGCAGCTGCCCTTCCTGAGCTCTAGGGGCGTATTGGGCGCAGGGGGCGCTCGGGGCCATTAGGTGCAGGGGCGCACTGGGTGCAGGGAGCGCACGGGGGACCTAGAGCGCAGGGGGCGCCTGGGCGCTGGGGCGCGGCCGGGAGGAAGTGCGGGGCCTGCCCGGGCGCGTTAAGGAAGTTGCCCAAAATGAGGAAGCGCTGCTCTCTGGGCGGCTGAGGGCGGCGGGAGGAGCGAGGAGGACCTCGCGGCCCGCGCTGCTCCGGGACAGCACCCAGGACCCACCGCCCGCGCCCGCCCGCCTTCCGCGGACCCCGCGCCGCGAGCCTCGCTGCCCAGGTAGGAGGCGCGCGCCCTGCGCGCCGAGGGACGGGGAGGCGGCGAGCACGGGAGGGGGCAGCCGCGCGCCCGCTTGGCCGGTTTCGCGGTGCCCGGCGCTGTGCCAGGGACGCTCGGAGCCCTCGGCCTTGGGACAACGGGACCCTGATGAGGCGGAAGCAGGGGACGCAGCCTTTTGTCCTGACCCTGGAGCCTCTGGGCGCGGGGCCTGGGCCAGGGACTTGGCGGGGACTCGGGACCCAGGGTCGCGGCGCAGACGGTGCGGAAGCGGCGGGGCCTGGGAACGCGAGCGGGGTCCGCGGGGCCGTGTTCGTGGGGCCACGGACCTGCCGGCCCGGCGACCCCGGGCGCCCGCCGCCTTCCAGTCGCTCCCGGAGCCGCGCCCGGTCCCGCCGCGGGGCGCAGGGCGCGGGGCGCAGCGCAGGAGCCGCCGCACCGCTCCCCTTCGGACCCTTGCTCCTTCCGCGCGCATTTTCATGGCAAAGCACCTTATGTGGCCAGTGAGTGGTGGAGGGCATTCGCGTTTTAGGCAGTAAAATGTAAGTTTGAGCTGATGTTATAGAAACTGAGCCGAGTAACTATCCAGAGGCCATTCTGTTTGTTTGTTTGTTTGTGGCTCAAAAACTGCAAAGACAGTCCCGGGAGAAGGTGGGTTTGAACCCGTCTCCGCTGGGAACGTGCCGCGGCTGTGCAGGGAGCGGCCTGAGCCCCAGTGAAACTTGGCCGGCGGGTTGCGTTTGTCTTAAAGCCGCAGAGCGTTCCAGCCGGGTAGTGAAGGCGAAGCCAGACTTTGGAACCTTCACAATGAAAAGCTAATCGTGCGACGACGGAGAACTTCTGGAAGCAATGGAATCCACTGTACTAACGGATCTCTTCGTTTTAGTCAGAACAAATTCATGGGTCTCGGACAGGAAGCATTTCGATTATTAAGTGCAATTAAATGTATTCATGTTCCCTTCGCACCCTCCCCCCAAGTGCATGGATATATTTGTGTCTGCGCTGAAAGTGAGGAATCTGGGCAGTTAAAATTATTTTATCAAATCGTTTTGTTTCTACAGCATACTTTTTATGTTTAGAGAAATTTTGCGGTGAAGAGAAGTTGACCTGTTACTCTGTTTGTAGTGCTCGGACGTATAGGGTTATGTAGTCTTAACCGGAATGCTTCAGTGTTTAAGCTGAGGTGAAAATGAGGTGTGTACTTTACGTCTTTGCCTTTGCTGAGGGATGCAATTGACAGATCACTTTATTGCTAGGTTTGCATTTCAGAAATACCACCTTAGCCTTCCCTATAAGTGCAGGTCTAATTTCTCTGTTTTTAAACCAAATATTTCTTAGTAGGATATCACTTATGCAGCACATGGCATGTCTGTAACCATTATTCAAGACCCTTGGGCTCGGATGAGTTTTTAACTGAGGATTTTTTCAGAATTTAGAATTCAAAGTTAGAACGTGAATGACTTTTTCAGAATTTAGAATTCAAAGTCGGAATGTGAATGCCAGCGCTGAGCACGTCCTCTGTGAGAACTCAGAAGGTGCGTGTGCGGCTGACGCCTCCCCCCAGCCCAGGGGCCTGGGACCACACGCTGTCTCTGCACCTGCACTTGGGAGCCTCTTATCAGGTGGCATAAATAACAGCTATAAATAGCTGTGTGTCGGTTTAGGGCAGGTGTGGTCACTCAATGAGGGTCCCCAGATTACTCAGAAACCTCCTTTCTTAGGGCTTTTTGGAGTTGGGCCAAAGAACTGACTTCTTCAAGCTACTTACTGTGCTTTGGAAAACAAATTGCTTTCCTCTCGCCCAATATTCACCCTCTCCAGTAGTTAGACGGGCAATTCCCCCTCTGCAAAGGGTCTGAAATATCAGGACTTGGCTGAACTTTCAGTGACGACCACGAGAATATGAGCCTGCAAGTGAGAACGGGAGGTGTATCCTTACTGGTACACGTGGAAGCAGCAGCTTTCCTGCCAGCAAGAGCGCAGCTCCCGGCAGGGGCGTGCTCACCTCCAGCGGCCCGTGGCCCCGGGAGCAGTGCCTCCTGCCCACATGCAGCTGGCTCTGCGGGCCCTGGGCTCTGCCAGCCTCAGCTCCGCCCGCCGTTGACGCCCGAGGGATGGCAGGGCATTTTTCACCATCGGGACTAATTTTTGCTTTTTTAACTTTAACTGTAGTAGACATTTCCTAACTACACCCTAACTCACCTCTTCTCCCCACCGTTGCCAGTTTTAACATTCTCTTCCACTTTCGGAATTGTTCAGCTGTAAATGAGTGGAGAAACAATTAGGAATTTAGGCCTTTTGGGGGAAATTTTTCTGAAATGTCTACATCCTTAATTTTCTTTTTCTTTAAAAACAATTGCAACCAAAAGCATCTTAAAGAGAGATTGGAATGAAATTGCCTGACACGTCCTAGCATCTTATCCTTCTACTTTGATTTGAACGGGTTGGTTTCTTTTCACTTGAAAAGGAGTTTTTATTTTTTTTTTAACTGAAGAATTGTGGGAAGATTGAAAAAATAAAACTAGGATGATTAAATTTTAAAGGAAAATGTTATTCATTTTGGTACTATATTATCAGGGAAATTTCCTGTTAGCTTATAACTTTGTCTGACAAAGTTATCTTGCATCAATTTGAATTTTTTACCTTTAATAATTAATTATGTACTGTTTGCTTATGAAACTTAAAAGGTGGTTGAACTGGAATCTTAAATATAGTCAAATTTAGCCAAGGTAATACCTACCAGCAGGAAGAACATTCAGTTTATGTGACAGTAGATTGAACAGATAAAAAACGACTCTTTGGATTATTTCATTTCTTGGAGGAACCATGTATTTATTTTTGGAGGCTACCAAAGGGGGGTGATGAGAGGAGGAAGGTAGCAACGATTTAGAATATTAGTGATGCCTCCATGACAAAGGAGGGTGCACTGATGAAGAAGGTGCGCAGCGTGTGGTGAGCAGCAGCCTCTGTGCTGGGCACCAGGCTCGGAGACGGAGTCCTTGCTCCTGAAGCTGGTGGCAGGACCCCTCACTGCTGTGCTGGAGGGCTGGAGGGGGCAAGGATGTGGGGTGCTGGCCTCCCAGACTGGCAGGCTGAGTGTCGGAGGTCTGGTCTGAGCGGAGGCCCAGCAGGCAGCAGGCGCCGGGAGCACGGGCTGGGGTCAGGGTGAGACTCAGGCCTGGCCGCAGGGGTGCGGAGGGTGGAAGAGGCCTGGGGCAGGGGGCTCAGCAGAGGCCTCAAGCAGTGGATTGTGGAGTTTCACTCTGTAGCTACGAAGAGCATGCGAATGTCCAGCGCGTGGCCTTCTACTTTCTCACTTTATTTGTCTTAATTGGTAAATCTGCACTCTGTCCTGCCGGTAGGATAATTTACCTACTAAATCTACTTGTTTCCGTGGAGCTGTCATGGAAGTGTTTGGTATGACCAGAGTTCATTTGTTTTTCACTCAATTTTAATTAATAACAGTACTTTCCCATTCCGTAGTACTGTTCCCCAAAAGTAGTCTTTTAAATTTTTATTGCTCCTTCTTCTAGAATTCTCATTTTCTCGCCCTATGCTTATTTGCTTATGTTTGGCTATATCAGTTTTAGACAACGTGTGCCGACTGGTACGCTGGGAAGTGGGCTGGGGCCGTCCTGGGCTGGCCACCGCCAGGATGAGCACTGGAGAACGGGGTCCCTGTGCTGTCGGGGGTGGGGGTGCACTTCATTGTGCTGACATTCGCCGCTAAAGCAAGGGGTGTAACATGGTCCCAGGTTCCTTGTCCCCTTGTGGCTTTTCCTGGGTAAATGCTTGTCTGCTCTGTGTTTTCAGTGGGTCCCGTGCCTGTTCCATGTGTCTCCCCGATGCTCTGAGACTGAGCTCAAACTCTTGACACAGCTTCCCACTGAGTCAGACCAAATAGCCTATCAGTTCCATTTTTCTCTCGGCTTTTCTGGAACCCTCCCCCCCGCACCCCGTCTTCTTGCTCCGGTCTGATAGTTTCTCTTCAGTCTCGCTGCACACACACTAGTAACGAAGCATCGGTTAGTGGGGACGGGTTGTCTGAATACATTTCCTGCCAATTACTTAGTGGAGCCTTTGCTTTACCCTTTGGTGTCTTACCCACCTCTCCCTGGCATTGAGGTACTCTCAGCTGTTGTAAATCCCCTGTCATCATTGATGAAAACGCCTCCCCACCGTAATATTTCTATGGTTATTTATGTATTTGTAGCGTAGAACTTTTCTGTTTCTTCCAGCAGAACATGACCTGACTCGTAAGAGTGAAAGATGGTTTTTAACTCCAACTTAGCTGTCGGCGTCTCCATCTAAAATTGGCCTCAATGCCACCTCTGTATTTGTCCGTCACTGATGTGTTATCATCTGATTGTGGGACTTGGTACTTCCCGGGGAATGTCGAGTCTGGGCGTTCCCTGGGAAGCAGCCCTTGCTGGAGCAGGTGGAGTGGTGGGAGCACTGTCGCTGAGCCGGGTGAGCACCGATCACGCGGCAGGTCCTCACTCAGCGCCATGTGCGTGATGTGCAGGGGCCGTGTCCTGTCCTCCACACCGACGTGGTGTGGGCGCGCTGGTTCTGGGAGCAGCCTGGGGACCAGAGCTCCGAGGATCCACTTTCGGAAGAGTCTCGGTCCTGCTGGGGTGGAGGCGGAGTCCTGTGGTTCATTGTATCGTAAATGCTGAGAACATCTAATCATCTGATTGCTGTAATGCCTCAGTCCCAGTTACTGAACATTTGCCGGGTGTTACTTCTGATCCATGGGGAAGCCGGAGACTCAGCTACAGCAACCAAGTTCTCTGACTCTCTAGAACCCTCGCTCTATTAACACAAATTGCCCTAAGGCAAAGCAGATATACGTATCAAAGGTTAAGGTTCGGTGTACAGTAGGCATTGCCCGGTTTGGGGGAACTGCCCTGGGCTGTCAGGCAGCAGGCAATAATATATGCAAATCTTTAGGTTTGGGAAAATGCTTTCAGCTGTTCCGGGAGGCAGTAATATATATCTTTAGCCCTGCTGAGCCTCAAGGTTCCATCAGCCTGTTGATGGAGCTTCTGAAGACCTGCTGGGATTAGCTTCCGGCATATTTGTGCCAACAGTGGTTGAGAGCAGCGTCTGCGTCCCCACTGGGTTCCAGTCCCACTCTGTGTGTTAAAGTTATCTTAGTCTTTGTTGACGGGACGATCACTGCGGATGTCACTGTGATGCAGGATGGAGGCCGCGCAGGCATCCGGGACATGGCACCCGGGGGGTGAGAGCTGACGCCTCCGCCACAGCCCCTCCCAGGTGCGCGGCCCTGGGGGCCCGCCCTGCAGGCCTGGGTGGAGCTAATAATAGCAAGCACCCCAGAAAGGCGGGAGGTGAGTGAGCACCATTTCTAAAAAAGTTGTTTTCTCTGACCTCCAAGGTGAGAGAACTCTCCATCATTTTCTTTGTGAAAAGTGTTCCGTTGTGTAACAGATGCACAAGTCCAGTCCGTTAGTGAGGACTTCAGAGGTGACAGGCAGCTGCACCTCCAGGCACACGCTCCGCCGGCCCACCTCCACCCTGGGGGTAGCTGGAGGGATTTTCTCCCGCTCATTTGTCCTTGTGTAAGTGTGCGCATACCTTCAGGACATCAACTTGGTGTGTGTGTGTGTGTCTCCATAATACCAGTGTCATTCTGCACCTTTCTTTTAATCAACAGCAATTGCTTGGGTTGGGGAACCCCGGGGGGACACGTGGCTCCCCCTGACTGGCAGCGCTGTCAGAGCCCGAGGCCCCGCCCTCGTCCCCTCCCTGCCCTCAGCATGTGCTTCATGGAGCCATCAGGCTGACCTGTAGGTCAGGAGGATCCCAGCCCTGCTTGACCTGTGGTCCGTCTCCTGTCGTACACTTCAGCAAGCGGGTGGTTAATTCCCAGGGAATGTATTTCGTTCTTTACTTGTTATTGACACACTGGGCTCTTGCTTTTTATTGCTGGTTCCAGTGCGGACACTCTCTTGCTGCTTCCTGATCTCTGCCCTGACCCTCTGCTCATCGTACCTCCCGCACGGGGCTTGCTTCCGTGGTCTGCGTGGTATTTTGCTCCACCGCAGGGCTGATCTTTATTTTAGCTAGGGGTCAGTCTTTATATATATATATATATAATTATTGATTTTTTACAGAGAGGAAGGGAGAGGGATAGAGAGTTAGAAACATCGATGAGAGAGGAACATCAGTCAGCTGCCTCCTACACACCCACTACTCAGGATGTGGCCGCAACCCAGGTACATGCCCTTGACCGGAATTGAACCTTTCGGTCCAGAGGCCGACGCTCTATCCACTGAGCCAAACCGATTAGGGCAGGAGTCAGTCTTTTAAGGCTGCCTCTGTTGTGTGGCCCTCTCTTAGCCTATTCCCCACGAGAGAGGAGGGAGGTGACCTGTGCATGGAGGCGTATGAGCCACTGACCAGCGTGTGTGGGGACCTTTGCAGCTGGCCATGCCGCCTCTGCACAGAGGTCTTTCCTGCAGACGGCCTTCTGCTGCTGCTCCCGTGCCACAGCGGAGGGTTTGGAGAGGGCTTGGCTCCCCCCGCCCCCCATTCCCCGCCTGGGCTAGGTCATGTCCAAGGTTTCTCCAGCCCTCAGCGGTCCTCCTGCAGCAGCTGGGCGGGGTCATCCCCTGCGTTGGGCCCGCCTTGCTCTGTGTCTGTCAGGCCCGTGCTAGTTTCCTCGCGGCTCTGCTCCCAGAACGGGTGTGGACTTACACTCTGTCTGTCTTAATGCTAGTTCTCTTCTTTCTCTGCCTTTAGAGCTGCTGCACACGCTTGCAGGGGAAGTCCACCACTTCCTTTTTTGTTTTTTTAGCAACACCAATCAGCTGATGGTCGCCCTGTGTGAAGGAAGTGCCAGCGAGGAGGAGGAGAGGAGCTTGCCGGAGTAGAGAGGGTCCCGGGGTTGAGCTTCCCTGTTGCCTGGGAGCTGGACTCAGGCAGAAAGTGTGTCTGCAGGGAGGCAGCCTGGTCAGGTCCATTCTGATTGTCAGGAGCTCGCAATGCACACACTCATTCCCTCCGCGGCCTGGGTGAGGGTGCTGGGAGGATGGCGGTGGCCCAGCGAGGAGCCGCCTAAGCCAACCTGCTGGGAAGACTCTGAATGTTGCTGCTCCTCCAGGCCCAGCCCGAGGTGTTTCTAATCCATGGCACTGCCCTACTGAGAGTGAAAGCAAGGGTCTGCCCTGGGCTTAACGCTGCGAAGTGGAGGCCCGTGAGTGGACTGCGGAGCTGAGAGGCAGCGCAAGGCCACGTGCTCAGCTCCGGCAGACATGGCAGTTTCACACGTCACCAGTAGTTCTGGAAAATATGTAATTTATCTTTATAGTTTTGTGTTGAAATGTTAAGCAAATTCAATATGACGTGGACCAAAAAATCCCAAATCAATGAGAGTTTACTGTGACAATATCTGTTTGACTCAGCTTCAGCTGACTTCCCCCCGGCCATCCAGAATGAGCTGAGTCCTGTGTGCAACTGGCGGCAAAGGGTGGCAGCCCCCCTCGCAGTGAGCACAGACACCCTCCTCCCCCGCCCTCCCCAGCACAGATCCCCACCCCCAGCACAGCCCCCAGCAGTGGGCACAGTGAGCGAAGCCCCACCCCCAGCACAGCCCTAGGCTAT
>PVJC01038186.1:0-16858 GCA_004026665.1 Murina feae | reverse complement strand
CTAACCACTCTGCCTGCTTGCCCTCAACTGGCCCCCCTCCCAGCCTGATCTCCCCCACCTGCCCTCCCCTTCTAGCCTGATCACCTCTAACTGCCTCTGCCCCGCCACCATGGCTTTGTCCAGAAGGATGTCTGGAAGGTCTCCTGAAAGGTCTCCCAGTCTAATTAGCATATTACCCTTTTATTAGTATAGATTATTAGTATAGATTTGTAATATCTCTTGGGCTATGAGATGGTTTCAGGAAACATACCAGTCTTGATAATGTAAATTTGCCCTTCAATAACAAGAAAGATGTTTCCCTCCTCTAATTATAAAGAGCCATGAAAACCATTTTGTTGTGTGTTTTTTTATAACATAGTAATCTTTTATTTAGTCAACAGTCAAGTTTCTGGCTTCCACAAAGAATCTTGTCAGCAGAAAAACAAAACAAAAGCTGAAAATCATTTATGTAGAAGCCTTTATTATTTAGTTTTAAAAAAATATATAGCCACTCATATTCTAAAAATAATTTCATTCTCTTTTCAAATATATGTAAATAACAATAAAGTATATTAGAAGTAGCAGAGTACATATATTCTTAACTTAGACATAATCTCGTTGGTTTAAATTGCAGGGGTGGGGAATGTCTGGCCCTGTCAGGGCATTAGGTGTGAGTTAATTAAATATTTGACCAAATATAGCAGGCTAAATTTTTTTTTACTTTGTTTTTCTTTATTGATTAAGGAATTACATAATGTGTCCAAATCCTCCCATCCCCCCCAATCCTGCCCTCACCCTCACCCCCTTTTGTCTGCGTCCATTGATTATGCTTATATGCATGCTCATAAGTCCTTTGGTTCATCTCTTCCCCTTACCCCCACCCTCCCCTACTTCCCTCTGAGATTTGAGCATGTGATTGATGCTTCCCTGTCTCTGGATCTGTTTTTGTTCATCGGTTTATGTTGTTCATTATAATCCACAAATGAATGAGATCATGTGGTATTTATCTTTCTCTGACTGACTTATTTCACTTAGCATAATGCTCTCCAGCTTCATCCATGCTGTTGCAAATGGTAGGAGTTCCTTTCTTTTAGCAGGCTAATTTTTAGATTAACAATTTTGTATGACCAACGAATGATGTTAAAAATGTCCAAGTGACCTTTAGCAGAAAAAAGGTTCCCCACTCCTGGTTTAAAGCAAATCCGGTATTGCCATGTAAAATGTCATTGGGATTTTAGAGGGTGATGCTGGTACTTTTATTAAATTTTCTTTTAGTTTTTGTTATAAATAAAAGAGCTAAAAATACAATATGGGTTTTATTTATATCTGGAAATCTTAGTATTGTTTTGGTGTTTCTCTTTTTCTTGGAATTCTTAGCTAGCAATAAAATTGGATAATGAAAAATTTTTTTAAGTTATTGAAAGCAAACTTTTTATTTTTTCTTTTTGTAAGATTTTTTAATTGATTTTTAGAGAGAGAGAAACATTGATGTGAAAGAGAAATGTCTATTGGCTGCTTCCTGCATGCCCCAGACTAGGGATTGTACCTGCAACCTGGGCATGTGCCGTGCCGTGACTGAGAATGAAACTACCAACCCTTTGGTGCACACAGTGACACTCCAACCAACTGAGCCACACCAGCCAGGGCTCTTCTTTTTTTAATATTTAATTTTTTTTGAGGACTTGATAAACTTTTCTACAGTGTCTACATCACTTTACATTCCCACTATCAGGGCAGAAGGATTCCAGTTTCTCCATATCCTTACCAAAACTGTTATCCAAGTTTTTGAATTGGAAAACAGCCATCCTAATGGGTGTGAAGTGCTATCTTGTTGTGTTGCCTTTTTTTATTTTACTTTTTTTATTGAATTTACTAGAGGCCCAGTGGATGAATTCATGCATGGATGGGGACCCTCGGCCTGGCCAGTGATTGGGGCCCATCGGGACCGTCTCACCCAGTCCCGATTGGGGCCAGCTGGCCAGGTGGAGGGACCTTGGGAGGTTGTCTGTGGGAGCGCACTGACGACCAGGGAGCAGTTCCTGCATTGAGTGTTTGTCCCCTGGTGGTCAGTGCACATCATAGCTATCAGCCGGTCGTCTGGTCATAATGGTTGCTTAGGCTTTTAATATATTTAGATTGAGGTGACATTGTTTAATAAAATTACCTAGGTTTCAGGTGAACAGTTCTATAGTACATGACCTGTATATTGTGTGTTTACCACCTCAAGTCAAGTCTCCATTCATCAGGATTTATCCACCTTATACCTTCTTTTATGTCTCTCCAACCCCCTTTCCCTCTGGTAATCACCAAACTGTTTCTATGAGTTATGTTTTGTTTTTCTTAATTTCTTCACCTTTTTCACTCAGCCTTCCCACCCTCATCCCCTCTGACAGCTGTCAGTCTGTTCTTTATGAGTCTGTTTTTGTTTTGTTAGTTTATTTTGTTCATTAGATTCCACATTTGAGTGAAATCATTTTGTATGTGTCTTTCTCTGGCTTATTACACTTAGCATAATGCTCTCTAAGTATATCCATGCTGCTGCAAAGGATAATATTTAATACTTCCCTTTTTTATGGCCGATTGATATTCCATTATGTAAATATACCACAGCTTTTTATCCACTCATCTATTGATGGACTGTTGGATTGATTCCAAATCTTGGCAATTGTAAATGATGCTGCAGTGAACATTGGGGTGCATATATTCTTTCAAATCAGTGTTTCGGATTTCTTCAGACATAGTCCCAGAAGTGGAATTGCTGGAACTATATTATAAAGCAGGTCCATTTTTAAATTTTTTGAGGTAACTCTATACTGCTTTTCATAGTGGCCACTCTAACCTGCATTCCCACCAAGAGTGCATGAGGGTTCCCTTTTCTCCACATCCTCGCCAACATTTGTTTATTGATTTATTGATGATGGCAATTCTGACAGGAATGAGGCTTTGTTTATTCTTCTTTTGCATGCACCTTGCTAAGTTGGGAATTGACTGTTTGTATTATTAGACTAGAGGCCCGATGCACAAAATGTGTGCAAGGGGCTTTGCCTCTGCCTCTGCCTCTGCCCCTGCCTCGCGCTTCCCCCCCCCCCCCCCCCCCCCCCCCCCCCCCCCCCCCCCCCCCCGCCATCATGGTGCTGGGGGCTTTTCCTGACCCTGCCTTGGCCCCTGCCACTGCGGCTTTGTCCCGAAGGATGTCCGGTCTAATTAGCATATTACACTTTCATTATTATAGATGATTTACAAAGATTTCTGTGACTAGAGTTGCCAACACATTGAATTATGAGGCTAAGTGTGTGTTTTTAAAAACTAAGCTCCTTAATGATTATATTAATTAGTTAGTTTTGAAACCATGTATGATAATGAAATTTTTTGTATTTTATGTTTTATATACAATGTCATTGGGCCAGCTGACTCCATGTACTTATAGCTTGAATCATTTATAGCTGAATCTTGCTTAACCCAAATTATTTAACTGTTTGGAATAGAATCACATGTATAATTTTAGTTGACCATTAAGGGGAGAAAGTACTAACATTTGTTAATAGCCTACTATTTAATTCTTTTATTTAGTGATTTAAGAGAGAGAAAGAGAAACATCATTTTGTTGTTCAATTTATTTATACACTAGAGGCCTGGTGTACGAAATTCGTGCATGGAGTGGGAGTGGGGGGTGAGGGTGGTGTCCCTCAGCCCAGCCTGCACCCTTTCCAATCTGGGACCCCTTGAGGGATGTGCAACTGCCCGTTTAGGCCTGATTTCACCTGTGGGATCGGGCCTAAACGGGCAGTCGGACATCTCTTTCACAATCCAGGACTGCTGGCTCCCGACCTTTCGCCTGCCGATTGCCCCAAACCACTCTCCTGCCAGCCTGATAAACACCTAACTGCTCCTGTGCTGGCCTGATTGCCCCTAACTGCCCTCCCCCTGCCAGGATGGTCCCCCTCAACTGCCCTCCCCTGCAGGCCTGGGACCCCCACAACTGCCTTCCCCTGCAGGCCTGGGTCCCCCCCAACTGCCCTCCCTTGCTGGCCATCTTGTGGCAGCCATCTTTGACCACATGGGGGAAGCCATCTTGTGATAGGAAATTTGCATATTATTCTTTTATTAGATAGGACTCATTGGTTGAATTTTGCATGTCTCTGACCCCAATTAAACCCACAAACTTGGTGAATTGAGATGATGCTCTAACCAACTGAGCTACCCAGCTAGGGCTTTTACCTTACTATTTTAAATAGTGGAATTAAGAATTTATTACTTGCTATAACCTGATTTTATCTTTAATTTGCTTTCAAACCTCAGCAAAGAAGGTCTTAAAATCATTAACTGAAACAAAGTTCACCTATATCTTGTGTTTGCATTTAGTTTAAAATTTGTTTAAAGTAATACACATTTTAATGAATTTATTTCTTCACTTTAAGCACGATACTTTTATTTTAGAAACATTGAAAACTACAATAATGGTGAAATAATGTTAGGTTGATATTAGTTGAATCCATGTTGATCATTTTGCACTGGTGACCTCTAGTGGTCTTGCAGTTAAAAACAATCTGTCGATATCAAGTATTAGATTCTCATGCTATAGTTACATGCTGATTGATTAATAAACTTAGGTGATAAACACAATATGGTCCCAGTGAGTACCTTCACCTGTATTCAGAAGAAGAAAACTTAACTTAAAAATTAAAAAGATTGTTACTCCCAATTAACTTAGATTGGATATGGAAACAAATTTTAAAAAGTTCATTTTTTCCTATACAAATAATGTTTGTAGTAATCAAGTTAATCATCTACTCTTTTATTCTTGATATTAAACAATTAAAACATTAAAATTAGTTGAATTTGGCAAATAAAAAATAAAAACTTTTGGTTTTTAAAAAAGACTGTTTATTTAAGTTACTGTAGAACCTTTTTCTCTTAACTACAGGACCTGGATCTTCATCTTATCTTCACAATGAAAATACACTTCTTGAATCTAACCCTTAATAGTGAGATTAATTTTTAAAATATTAAAAAATTTTAGCCAACCTGATAATTTGTGAAATATAATTTGTATGCTGAAAAATGTATGAAACATCACGCAGTTTAAACCAGTTATTATAAGAAGAGCTACCATGGTAATGGTATGGTATCACTCTTGGAGAAGTCAAGAAATAGAGCATTGCCTGCATACTAGAAGCCTCACAACCTGTACCTTCTAAATCACCACTGCCTCCTTCCCACATAAGGGTAACCACTATCCTTTTTGTGGAATCGTTTCCTTGCTTTTCTTAATGTTAGGTTACCCTTATATGTTATCTAAGTGTGCATTGGTCATTAGTTTAGTTTTGCCTAATAGTGAACTTTCTACAAATGGAATTAATATAAAATGTTGTCTTTTTTGTTTTGCTTTTTTTCTTTATATATTGGTTCATCTGCATTGTGTGTAGCTGTAGCTTATTTTCTTTGCTGTATAGTATGTCACTGTACTAATATACTGTGATTTTGTCTGTTTTCTAATTGATGGGTATCTGTAGTCTTTGACTAATTATAAAAAACTAGGGGCCCGGTACACGAAGTACGTACATGGGCTGAGGGGTGGTCCCTCAGCCTAGCCTGCATCCTCTCGCAATCCAGGACGCTGTATGTACCAGTGACCATACTTTTTCATACAGGTGAAAGACATCTTGCTATTGTATGGGCAGCTACATTTTTTTGCCCTGATTATAAAAAGTAGTACATAACATTATCCTTCTGAGGCAGTAATACCATTTCCCCCATCTAATGGGTAGAAAAACTGAAGCAGAGAGAAGTTAAGTAATTGGCTTTGTCACACAGTTTATAAGTGTCAGAATCAGGACTGACCACAAGATGTGCAAGCCAGAGTCCATGCATGTTGTTGCTGTGTCATCCTGTTTTTTTAGTGTTAAAGTAGCCTTGTCAGGTTTTAATTTTTAAATCTAAGAGACTGTTCTCAATATATAGCGTAGGGTCCCTGGCCTGGCCAGCGATCAGGGCCATCTGTGGGGCAACTGGTGGGCGGGGCAGTTGGGGGCTCCCCACTGGCACCTGCCTTGACTGGTGGCCTGGCGCTGCCCACTGGCCGGCCCCACCCCCCCATTACCTCCACCAGTCACCTCCGTCTTGGGGCGAGGCTCCTGCGTTGTCTTCCCCCTGGTGGTCAGTGCATGTTATAGTGACCAGTCTATTGGCATATTAGGGTTTTATTATATAGGATGGTCCTGGAGTCCTAGCCAGTTTGGCACAATGGTTAGAATGTTGGCCTGTGGACCAAAGAGTCCTGGGTTTGGTTTCAGTGAAGAGCACATATCTCGGTTGCACGCTCTTCCCTTGCCCAGGCCCTGGTTGGGACAGGTGCAGGAGGCAACAAATCAATGTGTTCCTCTCACATCGATGTTCCTCTCTCTCTTTCGCTCTCTCTAAAATTCAGTAGAAAAATATTCTCGGGTGGGGAATTAAAAATAAATTGATCTGGGGAATATTTTTTATAGATCCCATAGTATGCACATACATACATGCATTTCTTTTGGATATATATCTAGAGAGATATATATACTAGAGGCCTGGTGCACAAAAATTTGTGTACTTGGGGGGGTCCCTCAGCCCGGCCTTTGCCCTCTCGCAGTCTGGGACCCCTCAGAGGATGTCCACCTGCTGGCTTAGGCCCACTCCCTGGGGGATCAGGCCTAAGCTGGCAGTCAGATATCCCTCTGGCAGCCCTCAGGGGATGTCCACTTGCCAGCAGAGAGCAGGCCTAAGCTGCAGTCAGACATCCTTAGAGCTGCTGAGGAGGCGGGAAAGGCTCCTGCCACCACTGCTGTTCTGGCAGCCATCAGCCTGGCTTGTGGTTGAGCAGAGCTCCCCCTGTGGGAGTGCACTGTTCACCAGGGGGTAGCTCCTGCATTGAGCGTTTGCCCACTGGTGGTCAGTGTGTGACATAGTGACCAGTGGTTCTGCTGTTAGGGTCAATTTGTAATTTGCATATTACCCTTATATAGGGCAGAGGCCTGATGAACAGGTGGGGGTCGGCTGGTTTGCCCTGAAGGGTTTCCTGCTGGGGTGCCTGGCCAGCCTGAGTGAGGGGCTGATGGCTGTTTGCAGGCTGGCCAAGCCCCCCAGTGGGGACCCTCACCTCATGGGGGTGTGGCCAGCCTGGGTGAGAGGTTGAGGGCCGTTTTCAGGCTGCTCACAGCCCCTTCAGGGTTTGGGTCCCTACTGGGGTGCCTGACCAGCCTGGGTGAGGGGCTGAGGGCTGTTTGCAGGCTGGCCACAGCTCCCATTGACCCAATGTCCCAGCGAGGCTGGCTGGAAACAGGTTTCTGGGATTTATTTAACTTCTATAATTGAAATTTTGTAGCCTTGAGTAGAGATCAGGGCCCATAGGGCCCTGGCTTCCTCCATTGACTCGGGCAACTCCAGCTCCATGGCCGGCGCCATCTTAGTTGAGTTAATTTGCATATTTTCTCCTGATTGGTTGGTGGGCGTGGCTTGTGGGTGTAACAGAGTGAGAGTCAATTTGCATATTACTCTTTTATTAGATTAGTTTGTAGTTATTTTTAAAGTGATTGTGTTATCTAACAGAAAGTTTGATTGCTTCTATGAATTTTAAGTCTTGCTATCATAAATAAAAGTGCAGAAATTTACTTTTATTGTTTTCCTTTTTTCAGTTCCTTATGTATAGTTAAGAAAAAATGAAAATAAATGAACCATTTATATTTTTAGGCCCGAATAGCATTTTTGCAAGGAGAAAGAAAAGGTCAAGAGAATTTGAAGAAGGATTTAGTGAGAAGAATAAAGATGTTAGAGTATGCATTAAAACAAGAAAGGTATGTGTGTCTCATTTTATTATATGAATAAAGTAAATTACAACACTTATTCTCTTTTATATTATTGTACAAAATATTCAAAAGCACTTTGAAAGATACAAAATACAAGATGATATTTTGATTTGATAGTTATATGAGGAAAGAAAAAGGTTGAAATCTTTAAATTGAAATATCTTTTGCATCTAAGTCTTGGGATTTTCTTTTTACTTGGGTATATATGTTAGCTGGGTAATTAACCTCTTTTCTATTAACTTAAAGTGGTACATTTTTTTCTCCAACTTCCTTTGCAAGGAAAGTTGAAAGAAACACATTCATACCAAATTTTTTATTTGTTACTGGAGAAATCTACCAATAGTTTCTTCACTGTGTAGAAAAGGAAAAACATTTTTTTTCTTCCAATAATTTATTATTAAATTTTTCAGGGCAAAATATCATAAATTAAAATATGGCACAGAACTGAACCAAGGTGATTTGAAAATGCCAACCTTTGAATCAGGTAAATTCTATTCTTCTGTTGCCCCTTACCCCTTCCCAAAGAATAGTTTGTTTGAACTTATTTTTATTTAATAGACATGTTCTCTTTTCCCCTATTTTCCTTTGAAAGAATTGGTTGGTCAAATGGTTGACAATTATACTACTACTGTCTAGAATTTGGGGAAAATAATAAATGAATAAAAGTAAGTAGTTTCATCTATATCTCAATCCTAAGATTATTGTCCTATTTTTGTTGTGTTGAAATCTGTGTAAAATGATAGGTACATTTTTTATAGTAATTAGAGGTGAAAGGTAATGAAGTAATAACTCTTTCTCCACTGTAGACAATTATTGTTCCATTCTATGTAAGCTTAATTTTTTATTGAAAACGTTTTGTTTTTTAGTTAGGGATTATAGTACATTTTATAAATTTAGTTAATTGGGTTTTGATTTGATATTAAGTACTTATAACTAGGCAGAGCACTTTATATATATAACCTGCAGTTAACTTATTTTTATTTATTTTATTTATTTTTTTATATATTTTTATTGATTTTTTACAGAGAGGAAGGGAGAGGGAGAGAAAGTTAGAAACATCGATGAGAGAGAAACATTGATCAGCTGCCTCCTGCACGCCCCCTACTGGAGATATGCCCACAACCAAGGTACATGCCCTTGACAGGAATTGAACCTGGGACCCTTGAATCCGCAGGCCGACGCTCCATCCACTGAGCCAAACCGTTTAGGGCTAACTTATTTTTAGATCGTCTCCACTTTCTAATATGGCTAGGATATTCAGAAAATAAGCAATCACTTTCTAGAACTCAAGAACTGTCCATAAATGGGGGTGCAAAAATGTGAGGAAGGAGGCTAATTGCAGCCACATTTTCCTAGAAATAGAGTCAGAATTGACTAGCTGGTCTCAGGGCAACAATTTGTATAAAGCAAAATCATTTAGCAAATAAATCTTTCCTGCCCACACTGAAAGACTTGTTTTTAAACTTAACTATTGAAATTTCCTGAAATTGAGGAATAAAATAACATCCAAGTATTTTATTTATGGGAGACACACTAATAACAAAGTAGATTGTTTTTACAGAGGTAGAAAAACTATTTAGGATATTTAGTGGGAAAACAAGCAAAGGGATGGTTAGAAACACACCATGCAAACAAAGTAGGGTAAAATCATTTACATCAAAGTCTAGATAAACATTAAGTGAATCAGTATTGCCTTTTATATGCTCAAAATTAAGCAAAATATAAAAAAGAGAAAATGTGCAAAATATTGATTTAGCAAAAGTATAAGATATGCGTGCTTTTTATACCCTTGTCTCAATGACACGAATAAATATATAATGTAAAATTAACCCTGTAAAAGGGATTGTACCCAAATATCTAAAGAGCTTCTTTTTCCTTGCATTTAGATTTTTAGAAAAATCTACTTGTAACAGTAGAAAAATGGTCAAAAGACCTGAAAAGGCACTCAGTAAAGTAGAATTTACAAATGGCCATGAAGCATATGAAATTATGCTCAATTTTATCAATAATTGAGGAAACACAATTTAAAAACACAGTGCAATACAGTTAGACACCTACCAGAATGCCTAAAATGAAAAAGTCAAGTGTTGATGAGGATGTGGAATAATGAGAACTTGTAGACCTGTTCTGCAAGTTGGGATTGTAAATCGATATTCCTAAAGGGAACATAGCATGCCCTGGGACCCAGTAATTCCATTCCTAGGTGTTCCACTCCCTAAAGTGCATATGTATGTTCATTATAAGTCTTATATAAGAATGTTCATAGTATCATTATTTTTAATACCAAAAAAACACACAAAAAATGAGAAACAACTGGAATGCTCTTCATTATTAGAACTCATAAATATGTGGTGATATTTTAGCATAGCAGAATGCTGTTTAGCAACAAGCTAACAAACTATACATAAACCTGACAACATGGATGAGTCACATAAAATTGATATAATTGACTTAATGTTAAATTAAAAATTAATCTAGTTTTGGGAATTTAGATGGTCTTCTGGGACTATCTAGTGACTGAAAAAGGGCACAAGGAAAGCTTTTGGGATGCTGACAATGTTTTGTTTCTTCATTTAGGTACTGGTTACATGAGTGTGTTCAAAAATTCATTGAGCTGTACGCTTACGATGTACTTCAAGAATATCCTTAGCAGCATTATTTAAAATAGTGCATAATGGAAACTAATTTCAACATTAGGGGACTGGTTAAATTAAATAGGTATATACTTTCTATGGAATATTATATAATCATTTTATATGATGTTAATCTATATTTATTGCCATAGAGAGAATGTTCAAGAGACATTGTCAAGAGCAGCTTATAATGCAGTACACATATTGTCCTTTTTTCTTTTTTTAAGGAGAGAGCAGCTTAAGTGTGTATTTTCAGATGAAAAATATGAAATGATAAAGTCTTAAACACTAACTTTTGGTCATGGAATTTGGGGCAATTGTATTGTTTTTTAATGTTTTTTTCTGTTATGAATTGTATTTTATGTGATTTAAAAATAAACAAAATGGTATAAATAAAAAATTATAACTATAAAAATAAGGTGATTATTAGAATGAAAGAATCATTTCTAGAAATTGTAGCAACTCCTTTGTTCAGGGGAAGAATGAAAAAATAATGATGGGATTGTTAGAGTTAGAGAAGTAATATCTGTAGAGAATATTTGAATTATTTGAATTACTACCAATAAGTACTTATCCATGTGACTAAGGAGTCTAGGAGCCTAACAACTGTGATCCATTCTAAGTTCTCAATGTTCACTGAGGATTGATCTTTAATGGCCCGCTCTCCTTTATCTTTATTTTTATAATAGAAATTTATGGGAAAATAGTGCCCATAAGTAGTTTTGAATTTCAGTGTAAGGATACTTACTCAGAGCTTAACTGACCTGAAATTATACTATTTATTAAACTTTAAAAATCTATATACTTTGTTACCTGAGAATAAAAATGACTTACCTGTAATAAAACTTTAACTTTTAGTTCTAAGAATGAAATTAACTATATACAGTCTACTGATATCAATTCAGGATTGTTACTATATATACCTAATTTCTTACCTGTGTTGCTTTTGAATAGCTACTGTAAATATTAAGTATAGTTTTTTAATTTCAAAAGCATTCAACTCAGCAGAATTCTAGTAGTTAGAAAAGTAATAATATTGTATTTCAAAGCCTGGGCTTTTGATTTTTGAATCCTTGGTAGTTATAGTTAATATACACTTGGCTTTTCCTAATTTTAAAACAGGAGGGTAGTACCTAAGTGTATGGGTTATTGGGATAAACGTATTTGAAATGAATGTGATCCGCAGTAAATACTCAATAAAAGTTTTTCTGTTCTTTATAAAAAAACATTTAGGTGTATTTTTGTGGGAATTTTCTCCTTAGACAACTTTGGCAGTATTTTCAATAGTTGAAATAATGTGTATGAAACTTGTCTTTTTGTTGTTAATTTTTAGAAGAAACCAAAGACACAGAAGCTCCCACAGCGCCTCAGAATAGCCAGTTAACGTGGAAGCAAGGCAGACAGCTGTTAAGACAGTGAGTAATGGCTCATTTTCAGTTTTAAGGATCTAGGTAGGAAGTGCCTATATTCAGTCACTTTTCACATGAAAAATGATTTAATGATACTGGACTGGTACAATGCATTTAGTTTTTATATTTTTTAGATACTTGGATCTTTTTGAAGTTTGTTTCCTCTGAAAGTTCACAGGATGATGCTGTTTTTTGATTTACGAGGCAGTATGTTGTAAAGACCTTGAAGGCCAGAACAAAAACAATACAGAGCTCAAACTTGTAGACACTCCATTTCCATCACTGCAGAATTCACATATTTGGTTTTAAATGAGACTGGTTTAAAGAATTTAACTGATTATCGTAAACTTCAAGAGTGGCTTGCCAAGTTTCTTCCCTTTACTTGAATTTTTGAGGAACCTCTTTTTAATGTACCTCTTTGTTGTATTGGAAGTACTTCTGTTGCAAATCGTAATTACTGTCTTCGATCTATTTCTTCTCTCTTATGTTTTGCAACTTTGATACTGGTGTACTCCCAGTATCTTGGGTTACTTACAATTACTCAACCTTCTCAACTCTAGACATCTTTACCCACACTTAAGTAAGCCAGTAACGTGTGGTCAGACCCTTGACCTTGTTATATTACCCAGAACTACCTCTGGGGTAGTCCATGATCTGACAGTTATCTTAAATTCCACTTCTTACTCCAAGTTCCATGTTCTCACCCTCAGACTTTACCTTGCTCTTTAGACCCTGACTACTTTATTTTCTTCATTAGCTCCTCTCGACCTATGTTTGGCTTCTATTTTATTTTTGTTTGCTTGTTTTTTGCTTTCATTTACTTAGCTCCAGTTTAGACCCATTTTGCTAGAAAGCTTTGCTTTTTTGCTGCATTTTATTACAGCTACGTGCAACATCTCCAGCCCTAGTTCAGTTTGCTGTGCTTCTACTTCTAAATAACTCTTGGAGAGCCCTGGCCAGGTCCAGGTGGTTCAGCTAATTGATACATCTTCTCATACACCAAATGATTGTGGGTTTGATCCTAGTCAGAGCATGTGTGGGAGGCAACCAATTAATGATTCTCTCTCACATCAGTGTTCTTCCCTCCCTCTCTCTAAAACCAAACATAACCTTGGGTGAAGATTAAAATTAAAAAAAATAATAATTCTTGGAGAAAAATTATAGAATCTTATAAATGCCCTTGGACAAGGGCATATATTCATGGTTTCTTGTCCAAACATTGAAAAGAGCCTTTTTCCATAATCATGGTCACCTCCTTCCATTGCCTTCAGGGGATATTGTAAACTTTTACCACATCTCAGCCAATTCTCTCTTGCTGTCATTAGAGCACCTCAGGTTCTACTTCACTGAAATTAGGAAGGCTTTCGGATGAGCACTCCTTAACTTTTTGCTTTTCTTTCTATAAATCTATTTAAACCTCACATTCATCACCTCAGTTACTAATGTTTCATTCAAATAAGCATTTATCAATTTGAACTCTCAGTGACAGAATTCAAACTAGTTTTAGTAAGAACATTGTTTGGAAGGATGATGGGGTAGCTAGATTAATCGAGGCAAGTGCTAAATAACTGAGTGTCAGGAAAGATGAGCGGGGGATAACACTGAGAACTTGCCAGGGACTGGAAAACCCAGGATTTTTTCTTATTTTCTGTTTTTCTACTCCTCTCTGTATCAGTTTTATTCTTTTTCTATTGAAAATCACTTTTCTCCAGATGGCAGGAGATCCATCCCCTATTATAGAGTAATTTCTACAGAGTAGAATTGGCTGAACTTGGTCAAATAACTGTCTGTGTTGATTATTTTTACCTGGATTGTGTAATATCTTGGTTGCTCACTCAGACCACATGGTTGCAGTGTGGTGGAAGTTGTTTTCCCCAAAAGAGGATTGCATTTTTTAGAAAACTGCTATAGCTGTAGACAAATCAGTTGTATAGTATTTCTCTCATGAATGTCTAATCCCATTGCCTGGATTTAGATTCTGTCTCTTCTCACCTTTCTCTAAAAGTAGTTTATTTCCTGTCTTCCTTGTTCATTTCTCAACTGTGTAGGTTCCCATTTTCATGTTCCAGTGATGCTACTATTACAGACATATTTAAAAGACCTTTTCTGTTCATATTTGATCTCTTGGAAACATTCTATGTTAACTTCATTCCATTTGGAACTTTTTTTCTTACTTTCATGGTACTACTCTCTGCTATCATTTTTATCCTTAATTTCTCAAGTTCTTAATTTTTCTCAGTTTCTCTTATTCTTTTGCCCATCAGATATTTGTGTACCCATGCCTTCTGTTCTTACTTATGATTTTTCTCTGGATAATTTAATTTAAATTCATGGCTTTAAATTACCACCAAACGCTGATGCCCAAATATATATACCCAGTCAATCTCTTTTGAGCTTTGACCTTTCTTACCATTGTGCCTAGTAAACAATGTCACTTTTATAGACACTACATGATTATATGGTAAGTATCTTGTAAACCAGATTTTGACCCATTATTCTTCATTTCATTGAATAGAGCCACCATCCAACTATACAAGCTAGAAATCTGAAAATTTTCCAAAGTTCTTATCTCTTTAAAAAATATATTTTTATTATTTATGTTAATCCTCACCCGAGGATATTTTTCCATCGATTTCTTTTCTTTTCTTTTTTTTTCTTTTTCTTTTTCTTTTTCTTTTTTTTTTTCTTTAAGAGACAGTGGAAGGGATGGGAAAGACAGAGAGACACATCAATTGGTTGCCTCCTGCACTGGCCCCAACCAGGGCCTGGGTGAACCTGTAACTGAGGTTTATGCCCTTGACTGGAATCAAACCCAGGACCCTTCAGTTGAAGGCTGACACTCTGTTTACTGAGCCAAACCAGCTAGGGCTCTTAGATCTTATCTTATTCTACTAACATGCTTATTATTGCACCGAATCACAGATTATAGTTTGCTTACTTTCTCACATCTATTTTTCTGTTAAGTTTTACTTCTTGTTGCATTTGTGTCATAACCAAACTAGTCTCCCTGTCTTTAGCTATCACCTAAAAACCTTTTGTTCTTCTCTAAGCAGTATGAGACTCCTTTTTGCATAAAAAATGCTAAGATACTTTAGATTGAAATTTTAAAATTTGTCACACAAAGACACTCATGACCCATCATCTATATTTATGTCATAATCCAGTCCCTTCTTTATCATTTTCATCCTGGATTCTGGATTAAGTACTCTAGTTTAGATATACAGAAAATTTGAAGACCACAGGATGATAGAAATGCAATGAGATAGATAACTGAACCCAGAAGGAGAAGTGACCTATCCATCTACCTCTGGCTAAGAACCCAGGTTTAAACCTAGCATGTAACTATCCTAAAGTTTAGTTCTGCTCATTTCTTACCACTTTCCAGACTTAAAATATTTATCATCAACTCATAACGGCCTCTTAAGGCGTTAGGGCTTTTTAGGATTTAATAATTGACCCTTGATTAATATTGGTTGTACTATTCACTTTCTTAATTAAATTTTGGGTTGTAATTGGCCTTTTTCTCTTAAAACTGGAACTAGTCTATAGAGAAGACAGTTATTGAGGCAAAGGAAGAATATATTTTATAGGATTATGGGTTTTTCTAAAATCTTTCAATATAATTTTTAGTTAAGTTTGCTGGTGTTAACAATATGTGGATTTTTATATTTTTAATTTTCTCTTGCAGATATCTTCAGGAAGTAGGTTACACAGATACAATATTAGATGTACGGTCTCAGCGGGTAAGATCATTACTTGGACTGTCCAATTCAGAACCAAATGGATCAGTAGAAACAAAGAATTTAGAACAGATCCTGAATGGAGGTGAATCTCCTAAGCAAAAAGGACAAGAAATCAAAAGGTATGATATATATTTGTAGGTTAATATTGTTTTTATATGGATATTATGAATTTTTTAGCTTCTTTTTACTACTGTTAACATTTTTTTAAACAGGTAGAGTTCAAATTTAAAGACTTTTCTCTCCCTAAATGGTACCATGGACAAATAAATTTTCCATTTAGGTGCTTTTAAAATGGCAATAATTCTGAAATAGATGCAAAATTAAAATTTAAGGATGATGTCATGTAGTTCAGAGTTATTTTAACATCCTGTTTTTTAAATTTTTCTGGGTATTTTCATTAAAGTATTATGCTACTCTGTAATCAGAATAGCAGTTGTTAGACTCTAGTGTGAAAGGAATAAGGCTTTGTGTTCTGTTTGGGTTCAGATATCTACCAAATGTTCTTTTTATTTTAATGTCTCTATTGAGATATAATTTACATACTATAAAATTCATTTAAAGTTTATAGTTTTATGATTTTTAGGATATTCACAATTGTCAGCCATCACCACAGTTTAAGTTTTAAAAATTTTCATCACCCTGAAAAGAACTCCATATTTATTAGCTGTCACTCCCCATACTCTTCTCCTACATTTTCCTCACCACCCCCTCCAAACCCTCAGGCAACTTTACTAATATACTTTCAGTCTCTGAATATTTGCCTATTCTGGGCGTTTCATAGAAATCGTTATTTTATGAGTGGCTCCTTTCATTTAACGTAATATTTTTAAGGGTTATTCATGTTATAGCACATGTCAGTAATTTATTTATTTTTATTGCCAAATAATACTCTGAACTGTGAATATACCATATTTTGTCCATCTAGTTGTTGTCCAGTTGATTGGCATATTGGTTGGTTCTACATTTTGGAATAATGAGTAATGCTACGTTGAACATTGGTATACAAATCTGGACATATTTTCAGTTCTCTTGGGTATATACTTAGGAGTGGAATTGCTCAGTCATATGCTAACTCTGATTACCTTTTTGTGGAATTTCCAGTTTTCCCTAGTGGCTGAATTATTTCACATTCCCACCAGAAATTTATGAATTCTGATTTCTGTATTCTTGTCAGCACTTCTTGTTTACCATCTATCAGTTATGCTTTGGTTAATACAGACTTAATAAATGCAAGGAGTCAAGCAGGTGGAACTTAAAAG